>VNJY01005467.1:0-212013 GCA_008042715.1 Drosophila bocki
CCCGAGGTATTCTCGAAGCGTTTTTATTTTTAAAATTTTTTCCCTATTTTTTATCAAAATTTGAAGTCAAAACCCCGATTTTTGACTAAAAAATTAAGTTAATTTGTTAAATAAAAAATATAAGAAAATTAAAAATTAAAAAAAGCTCGACGAGAATACCTGTAGAATTATCTAAAGAAGTTATGTTCCAAATTTCAAACCGATTGGTTCAGTATATTTTTAGTTATCGTGTACACCGATTTTCAAAATGGCATTTTTCAGGAGAGCGCTTTAAACTTTGTGATTCTCATGCATTGAACACCAACCGACCTTCGTTCAGCTCCGCATAACTTCGTCAATTTTACTATGATTGATGTAAAACTTGGACACAATATTCTTAAGATATTGAACTTTTAAAATAAAAAATAAAAAAAAATTTACGAAAAAAAAAATTAAATACCTTACCCCCCCCTTAATAAATTCAAGTTCCTAATAAATAATTTATAAAACAAAGATAAACCCCCACTATCTAAGCTTTTTTCTATAAAAATAAACTTTTTTGATGACAAATTTGTCATATTAATTTTGTGACTGTGTTGCAAGCCCTCTCCCTATTTTTTTTTTTTGCCGCTTTTATGATGCGAGTACGTACGAGTGAATCGCTGGCATCCGCTCGAGTTACTTGATTACAACTGAGCAACGCATTTCCGCCGGCTTTTGTTGTTGCTCAGCGGCTAGCACAGAGTTTTTGCAGATTGGAAACACCGAAAAATTTAAACTAGGTGACGCTGTTGCTCAGCGATGACGAAACACCTGACAGCCAAAGTTCAACGAGTTGGAGAGTGGAGGAGGAGGAGGAGGGTTCAGCACTCAGGGTTCACTCGAGTTCATTGCTGGGGCCCAAAAGCCAGAGAGCCGGACCCAAAAGCCCATCAGGCAAGCAGGCAGTCAGCCAGGCGACCCCTTGCCATTGGGAACTTTTTGTTTTGCATTATTCACGAGCATTGCCACATGGCAGCGGCGAGCATATACAGTGGGGCGAGAGATTGATGGGATGGGGGGAAACTTTTTCGGGAAAAATCTGGGAAAATAGGTTCTTAAATAAGCAACAATGTGAGCCAATTTCTCTTTAAGTTCTGGTGCTAGAAAATAAATATGGACTTTTATAAGGTCTTTGAAAGTTAAATATTTAATTTCAAAGAATTAAAAAAAATTAATATGTGTTTTAAAATGATTTTAAAAATTTTAAAAATTGTTTAATAATATTTAAAGCTTATGCTTTCATTGCTTTTCAAGTACAACAAAATCCGTAGATAAATGGGTTCTTTACAATACTTAAAATATTTATTTTTTAATAATATTTTGTTTCAGATAAAGAATTAAAAAACTGTTTGCTTAATAACATTAAAAGCATTTTTAATATTTTAAAATCCTTCTTTTTTGGATATTTAAGTAAAATACAAGTCTTTAAAGTGGCTTTTCGTTATTCAAATCCAACACATTTTTAGTTAAACTAATTATTTATTTTTGTTGCTTTCTTTAACAATAATATTTGCTTTATTTAGCAGTTTAAAATGTATTTTGTTTGCGGCACTTAATAAAATATTTACTCTACTTTTGTATTACAAGCTAAAAAACTATGTTAACAAACCAACAAAAAAAGCCATACACACATTCAAAAAAACACCCTGGGGAAACTTGGGAGTTAGTTCTGGCATGTTGTGTTTATGATTTGAGAATTTATTTGCTGGCCAATGTGTTTTATGAGCAAAAACTACCGCCCACTGTATTTGGGCCTTAATAGCTTGGCCCGCAGAGTTAAACAAAAACAAAACAAAAAAAATAAAAGTAAAATAAAACCAGTGGCAGACGGAGCTCATTTGTCATTCAGAGAGGGTGGCAGCAGCATCATCATCAGCTCAGGGGGTGGCGCTGAGTGGGTGAGTGAAAGGGTTCCCGCGACCTTTCCACCTCTCCGAAGCCAAAGGTTCCTCGTGCGGATTACAAATTCGTATTTGATGGTGCGGCAATTGCAATTTTCGAGCCAATAATGACAGTTGTCGCCACTGCGGCTGCTGCTACTGGGTTTTCTCAGCTTAATTGAGCGCCAAACGACTTTTCACTTAGACTTAAAAATTTCATTAACATCAAGAGGCAGGGCCAGCCGAGAGCCACAAAACTTTGAAACTCAACACCTGAAAATTGCCCCATTGTTGCTGCTGCTGCAACAATAATAATAGGGGTGGGTTGCCACTGAAAAAGGTTAACGAAAAACACAACAACAATAACAAAAATATATATAATAACAAACAAATGAGTTGACGCTGTCAGCTCTGCCACTGCGCAGTCGCGCATGCGCTCTCTGAGATATTTTCCAGCTTTTCCAGCGCTTCAGTCGGCGGCGAGACATGAAGGCGGCAACACAAGGCGAATGAAAACCCGTTGAAAAAAAAGAGAAAAATCGCGCGCGTTTTTCCATCTAATTTTTTGTTTCGCTGTTTATTGCTTTTCGACCATTTCATGGACAATAAACTCATTTTGCATTAACCACAAAAATCAACAAAGTGTGCAAAGGCGGTGGTGGTGGCGCCATTCCCAATAGAAAGCCTTCATTCAACTGGCTTAAAAAGTGGGTAAATGTGGCTAAAAAACGTGGCTAAAAGTGGCTGCCAGCAATCCAAAACCAAAGAAGATGAAGATGAGTGTTTGTTTTAAGCAAGTAATTTATTCGAACGACGCTTAGTGAGTGAGTGAGTCAATATTGTGGTTGCCTCCAGGAGAATCAATGCATATGTACGCCGCCCCATTAATCTCAAGGCATTAATGATTTAAGGACAGGCATTCATTTGTCATTCGTTTCGGTAAGATATTGTCTGGGTCTGGGATATTAACCATTAATTGGGGTAAATCTGCTGGCTAAAAGGCTGGCAGATAAAATCAGCATTTATCTGTTTGCTTTTTGGAGGGTAAACACACGCTCTGAAAGTGGTTGTGTCTTGGGGGGTTTTGAATTTTCAAGTGGTAAGGAAAGCTTGGATATTTGAGAAATTTGATATTTATTTGGGGCTCAAATGGGAAAAGGTTTAATTAACTTTTGATTGAAGTGAAGTTTCGGGGGTAAATGGGGGAATTGAAGTGGCTTATTAAACATTGCTCACTTCATAATTAAGTAATTTAATTCATTTATATCTAACTTGTAAATCAAATAAGTACAAATACCTATTATAAATCATATTAAATAATTATAAATCAAACAAAAATGAATTCCTTATTCAACTAAATCCTAAAATTAAATCTCTATAAACTTTGACATTCATAGTGAGGTTTTTCAACACACTTTTGACCTCAGAAATGAGACACAAAAGTTGTAAACTTGGTTTTTAAGCAAAAATCCTTGCAGTTTCTGGCTTTCCGCTTTCCACTTTACATGATTGAGTGTCCTGCGACAAATGCGAAATGCGAAACTTATTTGTCCTCTCATCGACACAGTGCCGCTGGCCAAGTTGTCTCTTAATTTATGTCCCCGAAAGACAAGTTCGCGTGCAAAGCCAGCAAAATGAAATGCAATTTGCGGGCAACCGCTGGCTGCAGGCAGCGGAAAATTGATTTAGCATTTATTTCCCTCTCGATCCTACGCTGCTGCTGCTGCTGCTGCTGACCTTATATTGCGGCAATTTTCGGAAAATGTCATTTGAAATGTCGCATCATTTTGCCAAGAGTTTGCGACAGGTTTTACTTTGGGCAACCCTCTCTCAGTTGTTGAAGTCTTTAACAATACGCTCTGATTACTCCAATTCTTTTATTTATTTTCAATTCTATATTTTCACAATACCATCGTCGTGTTTTCTATTGTCTGCGACGCGTGAGAATGCCGATTGCGAATGATTTTATGTATTTATTTTTATTTGGTCGACTTTATGCTCCGGTGGCTGTATCTTTATCTCCCAGCTGTATTTTTGTATCTGTATCTGCTTTTCATGTAAATCCGCGTTTGGCGGTTTGCCGGCTTGCTTATTTTTTCACCCAATAGATATCTGTGTTAATTAATTTGGCGCTGTCATGCGAGTTTTACCATTTTCATTTCCATTTTGGCACGAACATGTTTTCATTTATTTTTATTTTTTTGAGGCTTAATTTAATTAGCTGCTCGAGGCAACAACTTCTTTTGTTCGATATGTATTTGCCTATTAATATGCACGGACGGCAATGATCATATTTCTTGTGCTAAATATTTTGTGGCATTTTAATTAGGCTTTTCCCCTCATTATTTATTTGTTTTTTGGTTTTATTTTGGCCAATAGCGCGTTGAAAATCGCTCACTAATCGCACGCAAATCGTTGCAAAAAAGTGAGAAATTTAATGCGGCGCGTGTCACAATAAAATCAAGTTGATAACAAAACAAAAGGCCAACACGTGACTTGAAAACCAAAACCAAATTTGTAATTTTAATGATTTTTGTGAAAAAGGCAACAACAAAAAAATAGAGAAACAGAATGTTTATGCCAAAAACAGCGGCTGTCAGTCATAAAATGGCATTAAAAGCAATTAGCAACTCGCTTTATATTCCTCGCCGAAAGCGAAATGAACATATTGCCGGCAGTAATTAAAATCCAAAGCTCTTCGGAGGCACAAGCAGTTAGAAGGAAATGAAAGCGGAAAAACGGCTCTCACTGAGTCTAAGAAAAAAAAGGAAAATAATAATAAAACACAGCAGTGCTTGCTTTATAAAGTGTGCTTGTGAAAACATCAAGTGCTTCTTAAAAAATAAAGCAATAGTACTTTGTAAAATATAAGAAGCAGGCTAGGTTATACAGATGTTTCAGAAGAAAGCCACTATATCCCCTTCAGTACCTTATAGCTGACCTAGGTCAGCATTCAGCATGGTAAAGACTGCTGAGAACTAAGTTAAAATGCGGGAACTGCTTGGTTATCACCACTGTGCAGCTAGAAACAGTTGGGAATTCTAGTGCTGTAAGTGCTAGGGATGTAAATCGAGGAGAAAATTCCGATATCTTCTAAATTATCGGGCATTATATCGAAAGTATCGTAAATTGATATATATCTAATTTTAAAGTATCGAAAAATAAAGCTTTTAACTTTAAAATATTGGTTTTAAAGGGAAAAATAAAGAAAAAGTAATTAAATTATTTCTCTGGATTTATCGATAAAATATCGATTTATTTATCAGTCGGAAAATGATATCAGTACAATAACCATATTTTCTATTTTCCTTTTTAAATGTTCAAATGCCACCACTAAAATAAACTTGTTAACTAAGTTTAAATTTTCTTTTCTTATTTTTAATTAAAAATGTAATACAATTACTGCTTTTCAAGTCTTCACTGTACTACAAATAGTGAGATATTATCGCTGCTAGCGAAACACGCAAGGTAACAATTCGGAGGAGGCATTCCACACAGTGTTGACATCCGTCTAATTAACTTTTAAGTGAAATACAAAGGAGAGCGCTACAAAATGGCAGCAAAAGAACATTCCCTTTAACCTTTGTGTGGCCCCCCCGAGAGTGTGTACTGAGTGTACTTTGTGTGTGTGTGTGTGTATGAACCCCCCAATGTATGCTAGCCAAAAAAGTAATGGTGCCAGCAATAGAGCAGTGAAAATGAGGCCAGGCCACCAATGCTAAGCAGTTGGCAGGAGCGCAAACACACACAACACCGTCGACGTCGTAGTCGCTCGGCACTTTCTGGCTCTTTATTTTTTATTATTTTTATGTGAGCTGTTCGGTCCATAAACTTGGGTGCTTCTAAAAACAAGGACAAGCGGCAGGAGAGCCCAGACGAGCAGGCTGAAATGCAGTCGCCAGAATGGCGCGCCGGATCCTCCAGAGGAGGGAGGCTGGAAAACAGAGACTGGAGACCGGACGGTTGGAATCCCCGCCGCACAGTTAAACATTAGTTGGCAACATTTGCAATTGTAATGACTCGCATCTAAAATGCAACCATCCGGTAAAATGGTGCCGGTAAAATGGTGCCTTCCACCCACCTTTCCCTTTTCCGAAAAACACCTGCAATTAACACGGCAGAGCCATAGCATAGCAAAGGGGGCGGGGTCAGTGGGCAAAATGTATGCACCTGAACTTTGGGGTATTAGAAAGTATTTTGTTTGAATGCAAATTGTGCAGAGATTAGGCAGAAAAGTTTTCTAGCATGCTGGCAATTTCTAAAGCCTGCCATTATGCTTTCTTTATGGCGTTTTATAAGTTTTTAAAATATGAAAATTGTTATTGAGTTTCTACTTAAACTTTTAATATATTTTAAAGAAAACTATAAACAATATAAGAAAGCTTTTTCTAGCTAAAAGTGAGCTTAATAATTAAGGCAATTTTTTAATGTAATGAAACGAAAAAGTAAAGCCAAGAAATCCCCCTGAAACCAATTAATTCTCACCATCTCCCGACCAAGTCAAAGACTCTAATGAAATGCATTGCCAATAACTCAAAACTACTCACAATTCCCCCTCGGCCAGACCAAAAGTTCTGAAGCTATTTTCTCAATCAATCTGCCAATCGATGGCAGACGTTTTCCATTTACAAATAGCAAATAGCTTTTCCCAGCTTTTCTGGCTTTTCCGGTGCAGCTTAGCACCCACGAAAACCCCAAAGTCACAGCTGCTGCCGCGGATCTCACGCTTCATTTGGCAGCTCAGGTGAAAGAAGGAAAGCAGGAAAAAAGGGAAAATTCTGCGCTGGCTAAGCAATTTTCCCCCAATCAGTCAAAGGGAGAGCAAGCAGGTAAGCAAATGCCATAGTCCTTTTGGCTTAAACGCTTCTTTCTGTTCTTTTCTGTTCTTTGCTGGCCTGTAAAAATGTTGTTGTGGCGTCTGGATGCCACCGAATGAATGATGTTTGCAATGGCAGTGGTCCTTGGTGGAGGAGAACTAATGTTTACGACCCTCGAATCACCATTGGAGGAGCTTAATTCAACTGGCGGACAGGTGGCAATGGCTCATAAAATCGAGGTCATTCCTTATGTGTTTTCAGCTTCACTTGAACTGTATTTTAAGAAGTGGGAGAAGCAGGAGGTGGAAGGAGTAATTTCTCAAAAAAACTATAACCTGGGTTCAATAGCTATAAATTAAGGGAAAATAAAACTGAGACAAGAGTGCTTTTTAAAGTGTATTTCCTGCCATCAAGTGCTTAATTTGTTGTCTTATTTCTTTGGATATAAGTTTTTTAGTCAATTAAAACTGTTTTTTGAAGGGGGAAGTGTTAAACAAAAAATTTTCTAAGAAAAACTTAATTTCTTATTTATAAATCCCTCAATTTCCAGAGGCAAAGACACCTACAGCTACCAGCACAACTACGTGGATCGAGTGCGTCTGGAGGACACCACCATCACCCCCACAAGCACCGGTGGCCAACACCATCACCAGCAGACCACTCACGATCCGCGGTGTCCACAGCTTCGAGCCGCTGGCTGGCGACACACCCACAAATCCATATCGCATCTCGACTTGGCCACCAGCTGCCATGAAGCAGCCGGCTCTGGCTTAGGTCGTCACTCGCAGCAGCAGCAGCTCCTCAACCACCATCACCAGCAGGGCCATCTCCTGCACCATCACTCCCACTCCCATTCCCATTCTCACTCCCACTCACATCCCCACGCTCAGCCCCATTGGACGCAGTGTCGCGTGGGCGTAACCGGAAGTGGCAACTGCACCGGAAACGGCCAGCTGAGAAACGCCCGATCGCTGGACTACACGCAACTGGAAAGGGATGAGAATGCCTTGGACATAGCCGAGTTCTATTGGCGATTCGATGCGGAAGCACCGCTAGACCAAGTCGAGAGCTACGCGGGTGAGTGGAGGCCTTCGGCGTAGGGAATTTGATCAGAAACTACTCAACCAAGTCGTGTTAATAGATTATTATTAAAAGAGTATTGATTTCTGACATATTAATAAGATGTCTTGTTAATGATTATAACTTTATCGATTTTTTTCTGATTTTCCTAGCTCTTCCTATCAAGGACTCGGCAGCCACTCCAGAAAAGCCTGGAGAAGCCACCACACCCAGCTCTAATACACTCTCCACCTCTAATAAGGTGACAACAAATGGTGGCTTGTCACACAGTGGAGTAGCCAGCGCTGCAGCCACCTTGCTCGACATTTTGGGCAGCGGCGAATCGTGCAGCTTGCGAAGATCGCGCAGCTTGGCCGTAATCCGTGAGGAGACATTTAGCGACCTGCAAATCGGTTCCGCAAACAGCAGTCGTCGTCGATCGCAGCTAATACCGCGTGCCCGGCTCGTTAGTCGTGGATTTTTCCGCGAATCGCCAAGGTAAGTGAGTCACTAGCACTAAGTTTTACCATTTTTTTAATTTAAAATATTTAAAATATCATTTAAAAAATCTTTAAAAATACCTTAAGCTTTGGTAAACTTAAATAACTATTAATTATGGCTTTAAGAATTGTTTTAGCAAACTAAAAACCTTTTCAAACAATGACTTTGCTCTCTAGTGTTTTCAACACGCATACGCCGCGTAATCCCAGCGCGGTTTTAGCTAGCCGAGTCAGTCGTTGAGCGAAGCTCGCCGCAAACTCAACAGGTCTCTCGAAGCACAGGCAAAATTTACGCTTTTTAAACAATTTGAATTCGTGAGCCGGCGGCCAAATTGTTGCGGTCGGTTTGTTGTCGCTGTTACCATTTTCCGTTTGTGCTGCCGTTGGTGGTTTCATTGGTTTTGAGTGGCTTTCATTGGCCTGTGCGTCTGACGTCTGCCTTTTGTGTGGCCAGGTCAGGGTCAAGGCACGAGGTCATTGTTGCATTAAACCACCACTGACTACAGTTGAAAAATGAAATGAAAAATGGCAACGGGGAATATATTGTGGTTTAATTTTAAAAGTGCTAATACGGTTTGTCGATAAAACCTAAGCCTGATTTGTGACAACTGCCAAGTCCAAACAAACGAACATCAAATTGGGTTATACCAGTTTTTTGTGCAGTTAAAAGTTTAGTTGGAGTTTTTTGTTTTCTCATTTAGTAGTTGTTTCACTTGTTTAATTAAAATCACAAAAGTTTGTTCTCGCTGTCAATTGTTTGGACAACATAACCGAGTAGTTGAAGCTGCATATGAGTCCTGCGGCTAAAAGCTTTTAGCTTCGCTCTTCCTCCTGCACACGTTATCCCTGTCAGGATGCTGACAATGACAGCTGCCAGGGCACTTGAAATCGCATCCTTCCGGCGGCCCCCCGGCTAAGCCCCTGGCATTCAGTCTCGGGTTTTTTATTTAATTTGCCGCAAATCGTCGCCATCAACTCAACTCGACTAGAGGCGACGAGTGCAATGTGCAACTGAAAGCGATCCGGAGTCCAAAGGGGAAAATGTCAGCCAGCTTGGCTTTAATGCGAACTAATGGAGACTTAACATTCGAGCTGCTAAGAGGTTTTTATTTCTATTCAGTGAGAATGTCAGGCAGTCGAGCCATGAAATCAATACAGATTTATTTATTAAAGAAATCAATAGAGATAATAATAGAAATAACATTAAATAACAAGGGAAATAAAGCGAGTAGAAATGTATGTTCATCTCTAATAAATTTGGCGAAAGCTTAATGGATATTAATATAATATATAAATCACCAGACTAACATTAAATTCGTGTTAGAAACAAGATAAATGGCTGTAAATAAGTGACCATATTAATAATTGTAAAAGCATTTTCATATATCACACAAGCTTTTAATTTGTAGGTGTTATTAAGCTGTTGTTTATGAATAGAATGATTTATGTTGAGTTTTTTCAAGTTTTCTAAATATTAAATGCAACATTCTGTTATGCGTACATCTTCATCACCTATTTCAAACATTTAATTTCATTTTTGCGTTAACAACTCTATCCATCACCTGTCCCAGTTTGTACTCTTCCCGTCTGAATGACAAACAAGAACTCAGTTATGACTGGCCTGACATTCTCAGTTTGGTTTTTGTTTGTTTATGCGATTTCTCCAAATGATTGATTGATTGATTGAGACAACTCTCACATGACACTGAAAACGAGGTCGGCCTAGAGGGAGTCAGGGAGATGAGATGAACTTAGCAATCATCTATCTATGTAGTAATTGTAATCGTAATTGTAACTTTATGCTTATAACAATGGCCCCATTAGCGAGCCCATCCTGCCGTTTCTGAGTTTGTTTTTTTCCCACTCTCAGATTGAACGGCAAAGCGAATCCGAATCCGACGACCTTGCTAACCGGTGATCAGCCAGCCGATCAGCAGACGGCAACAGAAGACGCCCAGAGCCAGAGAAGCCACTCAAACACCTGCGATTCGCATCAGCAGCAGCAGCAGCAGCAACTCCAACTCCAGCAGCAGCGACACCCATCGCGTGACTTTGATGTCTACTACGATAATCTGAAACGCTTGGACGCTTTGGCTTTGGGTCTGGCAGAGCCATTGCATCCGTGGCACAACGACAAGAGCGATTTGGAAAGCCTCAACTCGGACTATTTCAAGAACTCGCTGCATCAGAATCATCTCGACCAGCAGCAGCAGCCTTCCTCGCTGGAATTGGAAGCCCTCGAACAGGTGGCAGTTAGCCTGCTCAAGGAGCGTCCCAGGATCTATCAGTCGAGGAGACAGCAACAGCAGCATCACAGGAGTTTGCATCATCTACAGCGGCACCTGGACACTGGCGGTGAATCCTGTCCCGAGCACAGTCAGAGCAGCATCTTCCCAGAGACCACCACAAGTAACTCTGACGATCAAACGGACAGTCCCTCGCTCTCGGAGCAGGAGTACGACTTGACCCACATTGAGGAGATTTACCAGCAGGGGGATCAGGGAGAGGAGAGCTACGAGCTGATTAGCCTGACCACCACGGCCAGGACAAGACTCGAGAGCAGTGAAGCTGAGCAGGAGGAAGAGGAGGAGGAGGACAAGGACTCTGAAGTTACACCCACGGAAGCTCCCACAGCCAGCGACAGTGACAGCACTTTAAGGCAGCAGCAGCAGCACACAGATCAGGTGGATCGACTGATAGCCTACGACTCGGTTTACCTCTCCTCCGAAGACAGCTCCGACTGCACTTTGATTGGGGAAAGCTGCGAGTCCTTTGAGCAGCGAACCTTTACCAGTTGCGGCGAGAGTGGCGAGTTGGAAACCCGCAGTCTGCTGCACATTTCCATTGAAGATACAGTCTACGAGCCCCAGGCCAAGCAGCACAAGAAGGAGACTCCTCCAGTGCTGACCACCAGCACCACATCGAAGGTAGAAGCGCAGATCTTTACTCAGGTTCTCAAGGTAGAGCACACGCCCAAGCCCAAGATTTTAGCAGTTGTGGAGAAGCGCAAGCTGAAGCAGGAAGAAGCCAAGCCACAGCCACCGGAACTGAAGCGCCAGGCCACCGACTCCTTCATAGTCACCAACTCCAATAGCAAATCCAATCTCACAGAGAACCAGTATCACAGTCTGCCGGATGTCAACATTGGCGTGAGCTTGAAGGTCTGCGAAAACATAGACAAGGAGCTGAGGTCATCCTACAACCAGCAGAGGCAGCAGCAGCGCAAGGAGGCCAAGCAGCAGCAGGTGGTGACCCGCGCCGAGACCTACGATTCCATAAGACGCTTTGGCCGGGCCCACCAGAAGGCCAGGCAAAGGGAGTTCCAGGAACGCGAAAGAGAACGCGAAAGGGAAGCAACGGCGGCAGCAGCAGCACAGCAGGAAAAGGATAAGGAAAAGCCAAAGATACACAAGGATTTCCTTAAACCGGAGTTAATCAAGGAAAGGGAACAAAAATCACAAGAAAAACAGGTTGAGGAAGAAGAGTTACCTCTGCCGCCACCCCCGCCACCTTTGACAGAGGATATCCTGCTCAGCGAGGAGCTCTCAAGTACTCCACAGGTGTCGCCGGAAATCCAGGAGCAAGAGGAGGAGGAGGACAACCTCTCCGTATCCATTTCACAGCCAGAACAACCCAAAGAAGCGCCCTCCATTGAGGTGGCCAATTTCAGCAAGCTAATCGAGCGTCGTGCCCAGGAAATCCGTGAGCGACAGGAACAAGCGAAGCCTTCTCCATCCTTCCACATTATTGTCACCGACGCCCAAAACAATATCATCCAAAAGGAGGCCATCGCGGAGCAGAGCAAGCAGCAAACCAAGCGGGGAATTAATCCCGTGCCCAAAGCAATCTCAAACTCAAATTCAAACTCAAGTGGTAATCCCAGCCAGCGCTCCCTGCGACGCTCGCTGAGCTCCTCGAGTGGCAGCAAGCCCTTGGTGCACCGCATCCTCAGCAGCGGTGCTCCGATTTACAAGGCACGGCCTGTCAAGGTCGTTGGAGATTCCTCCTCCTCGAGCTTTACCCGAGGCAAAATGTCACGACCTCAGATACTGCACGTTGTGGATGGCCGGGGGACGACTCAAGGAGGAGCTGCTGGTGGCACCCTGCGACGAAGGAGCAGTGCCCGAAGCCTGGCCAGCACAATTAGTTCGGGCAGCGGAGCCCCGGCTAATGAATATATGCAGAAAGTGGATGCAGTCCGTTGCTATTGGAACAAACTGGCGGGCAATGAACCAACGGAAACGGTAAAAACCGAGGAGGAGAAGCCAATGGAGACCCAGCCAGGCGTTCATTTCCAGTTGGGTGGCGAGACCAAGGCTTACAGCCAAGATAAATCCCCGGTAAACAGTGATTTCTGCAGCATGATGCCTCCACCCTCCATTGAGATTGTGGAACTGGGCGAGGGCTCTCAGAAGGCCACCATTGTGAAGGCTGCCATTGAACAGGATGAGGACCAGGACGAGGATCAGGATCAGTTTGATCACATCCGTTACAAGGTGCTCAAGTCGCAGCAACTGATACGAAGCAACATTCTGGCCACGCGAAACAAGAAGGAGGCGCAATTTGATGGCCTCATTCAGTACCTGCAGGAGTACAGCTTCCAGGAGTTGCTGAGCAACAATAATGTGGTCATCGTAGAGCCTGTGAGAACCAAAATAGAGCGTCCCCTGCAGGTGGGTATCAACCCGGTCACCACAACCACTGTGCCCCCACCAAAGCCGCCTAGAGCAGTCAATGCCTCGGGTGGTGGTTCCCAGCCTAGAAAACCCCGACAGCGACAAATTGGAGGAGGAGCTGCAGCCAAGAGGCACTTTTTCTACCAACCCGTTCGGGTCAACAGAGAACTCTACGAGGATGAGCTTCCCGATCCCGATACAGTTCGCAATGTGAGACGCTTTTTCGAACAGAATGTCCTGCCCACTCCCGGCCAGGGTTTGCTGGTCCAATCACAGCAGAAATTCGGTGGCTCTGCCTGCCAGCTGAGTCCCAAAACCCGGCGGGCTCGCGGCTACCGTTACCTTACCATCGACACCAGCTACGGCGGCAGCCAGGAGCAGCCCAAGGGCATGGAACTGCTGGAAGAACACAAGGCCAAACACTGGGACAATGCCAGTCTATCGAGTGGCATTTCCAGCGGGGATTTGAGCTCACCCTGCGGCGAGTATCAGCAGCAGCACCACCAAGAGACTCCCGTGATGGCCTGCAAGGATGTCCACGTCCAGGATGTGGTCAGGCGACACAATAGCAATGCGGCCAATGCCAAGGCTCGGGCTAAGTTCGCCAATCGACGCACCTGGTGTCCAGGCGGGGCCAATGAGTCCCTGTATCGGCAGATTTATGAAAATAATTTGGGACAAGGCGAGCAGCAGGACGAGGAGGATGAGGAGCAGGAGGAGCAGCAGTATGAGGACGATGTGGAGCAGGATATGTGCGAGAACTATTACGTCAGCAATGTGAGTACAACACGGGGAAAAATTAGAGTTTTTTAAGGGAGAAATTCTAAAGGTTCTAATAATTTCTTAAATTCCTCGATCTAAACAGGATAATTTTTATATTAAATTCAACATTTTTCATTTATAAAATTCCTAAAATTCTCTAGTTTGTTTTTACTTATTTAATTATAAATATTTTCCCTTAGTGCATAGCCTTTTTTCGGGTGCGGTCCTTTTGCGTGTGGCTTTATGGACCATTAGCCCTTGATGACAGACCCGCCGACTAATCTTTTCCTTTCTCTTTTTCGTTTGCCGCCTCGTCAGGACGTGCTGGCCAAGATAAGGGAGTGCGGCTCAACTGTTACCTACTATGGAGGCCGGGTCCTGGAAAAGACCACAACCAGCCAGGCGGTGCCACCACCCACAAAGAGTGGGAGTTCCAGTCAGTCGCAGCAAAATGGATTGGCAAATGGAACCCGCTCCCGAGTCCGTCAAATCGAGGCCTGCAATGTGTGCCTGCCGAGCGAGAGATGCGAGCATCGATTGCAAAGCAAACAGCAGACTGCGGCGGACGAACAGCAGCAGCAGCAGCAGGACTCGTATCAAGGTGGGTAAAGAGAAGGTCCTGGACATAACCATTAAGGGGGTTTCACTGAGAGAAAAATTAGCATGAAAACATGAAATTTACTAGGGGAATTTTATAGGAAAAGGAGCGTACTTTGGTTATAGAATTTTTAAAATAATTATTAAAGGCTTTACAAAGAAATCGTTTTAGGGTTTTAAGTGAATAATAAAACCTTAACTTCAGGGAAATATTTTTAGATAGGAAACTCAACATTTAAATATTAAAAAAACAGGACATAAAAGGCCCTTCAACCCTTGACAGAATTTGGTATCTTCCTTTAATGGTAATATAAAGTTTTTATATAAATTTATCATGACTTTATCTGGGCAGGAAAATTCCCCAAAGCTATTAAAAATATACTATAAATATTACTACTTTATTCCCGTTTCTCCCCGTGCATCCCCAGGCATCAAATTCAAGTTGGTCAAGTCCAACAGCTGCAGCAGCCGCCTGGAATTGGCCGGCACTGGCGTAGGCGAAGGCGGAGGAGAACTCGGCGCCGATAGCGAAGTCGTGCGCAAAATGGTTCATCACTTCGAGGCGAATCAGATGGATGTCAGCGATGACCAGCTGACCATCAACAGCCAAAGCCAGATAGCGCCGGAAAGGAGATACCCCGAGGAGGAGGAGCAGCAGCAGAAAATCCCCTTGGTAGTTCGACGCCAAGTGACAGTAAATAATCACATCAATGTGTTTGGGGACATGCCCCGCGATGATCTCGAGAAGGCTGAAAACTTTAATGGCCAGCCAGAGAACGGTTATGGCCGACACAAGGCGGAAGAGCAGGATGAGGAGGAGCAGGAGGAAGAGCTCTACCAAAGCCAGGCCATGAACATACGGCTCGAGAATACGCCCCCAGCTGTTGCCAGCAGCAAAGTTTGTCGCAATAAAAACGTGGACTT
This sequence comes from Drosophila bocki, assembly GCA_008042715.1. NCBI lineage: Eukaryota > Metazoa > Arthropoda > Insecta > Diptera > Drosophilidae > Drosophila > Drosophila bocki. The sequence continues at coordinate 15,237 of VNJY01005467.1, forward strand.
GGCCTACACGCTGGTTAAGGCCGCCACAACCACACCCGGCACCAGCAACAGCACACATCATCCAACAAATCCTCCCAAGGGCAAGACCATCGAAGTTCCGCCACAGAAAATTGGAAGGAAGCTCGGAGGAGGTGGTGGTGTCGAATCAAAGGAGAATGGTTTGGAGATTTCTGCCGTGACAAAGGCCGTCAAACCGACGAAGGTCGTTGCGCCAAATGACAGGCCACAAATCATAGTGCCCGTGGAGATACACCCGCAGGTGAACAGTCAGGCTTTGATGGTCTCTCCATGTCCTGTTTCTGTACCCAATCCCCCCGAGCGCCGGCTGAGCAATGCCAGCAGCACCAACAATTCGGTGGTGGACAAGACCGTGGTTCGTCACTATGTGGCCAACGATAAGAGCATCTATGAGAGGCGCAAATACGATGAGATCGAGTTCGAGGAGTTTGAGGTTTACGATCCCAGCAAGGAGCCGCCTCCGCCGGTAGAAGAAGCCCCCGAAAAGGTGGCCACCGATGGAGAGCTGTACGACAGCCTGGATGACAAGATGTGAAGCGAAAACAGAAATGCTCAATTGGAAACTTCTTGGGGTTTTGGTTACCTTAGTTAGTAGCCTAATTTAGCTAGCTTTACAGGTAAAGCCAAAAGATTATACAATAACTTGTATCCAAAGTATGATTTATTATTATTTAAATATATAGACATTTGTTCACCTGTACATTATAAATTTATGCCAATAAATAAATGAGCAATTTATTTAACAGCTGTCGGCCCCTATTATTCATTATGCAAAAAGCTAAACGATATATTACTTTGGCGGGGATTTGCAATAAATTGGAATGGTTTATTGTCACAAATAGGTGACACCGCAATGCCCACTAATTGCACCCACTAATCTTTAATTAATCGATTATTTATAGACAAAGCAAATAGTTGATGAACGCGGGAGTAGAAAATTGAAAATGGTCTGGTAATTAGGTGATTAGAAAGGGGAGGTGTTGCATTGATTGAAATATGTAAGTTTGGGGGTAATTAAGCAGTTGGTAAATGAAATTAAAAAAGTTAATAATTCCTACCTTGAGCATTTTTCATTTTAGTTTTCTTCCTATGACACCGCAACCTCTTCTTTTTTCTTCTTCTATTAACTAAGCCTTTCTTGAATGGCTGCAGTTTTCCTTTTATGAAAAAGGAAAAGGATTAACACCTTAACTTTCCCAAGACACGGAAAAAACTCACTTAATTCTCTTTCCCTAGATTTTTCAAGGCGCTTCCTTCTGTATCTTCGACGATGATAAAATTTCATTCTTAATATTCTTGCCAAATTCTCCATCATTTCCTTATATATTCCTATCCAATGTTCAGCTTTTTTCGACACTAAAAATTGTTGTTTTCCAGGTTCTGCTTTGGTTAAAGTTTTTAGTGCCTTTTCAGCCAGCTCTTTAAGCCTTTGCAGTGAGGAAAAAAACTTATTGAAATCTTGGGAATTTACATCTTTCTGGCATTTAACCCGATATTGATTGGCACTCTTCTGACTTGAACTGTGATCTGCGATGAAAATGATGATTGATATGCTTAAAATTACCCCGAAAAGCTCCCCCGGGAGCATGCGTCAACCTTCAATCAGTTTTTCGCATTAAAAGAAAATATTTACAAAATATTTCAAAGGTAAATATGGCCTCCCCCACTGGAAACTCACCTCCAGAATTCAGTTGGTTTTTATGCTTGTCCGACTTTTTGCCATCTTCGTCGTCCGGCGTAGAAGCGAAGCTTCTGTGCTGCTGGAGCTCATGACCTGGTCGTAGGTGCTGCGGGAAAAGGGAAAAAGAGGAGAATATTTGCAAATTAACATTAATGACTCCATTTCGCATTATTGATTGTGGCTTAAATTGCCCATAGATCTTTCAACTGGCAGAAAATAGCTCAGGGCTGGGTATAAACGTGTGCATATGTGTTTGTGGGGGAAAATTATAGGCCTTTAGGATGACGATAACATCTCGGTGTGCGTGTGCGAATAATGATTATGCGATTTTACGGGTGTGTACTTGGTGGGGTGAACCTTCATTATGGTGTCTGATATATTAAAGGTGATATAATTGGTTTGGGTAATCAAAGCCATACAGGTTTTGTGCTTTCTGAGACATTTTTAGCATTTAAAAAAGGATTTTTAATAAATATTATATTCAGTTTTACTAATTTTATTTCTTAAAAAATTCCCTGAACCCCTAGAAATATTATTTAATTAATTTTCTGTGCTCTTAAAACCACATAAACTTCAACAAATATTATATAAATATTTTCCTTACCTCTCTCTTGCTTTATTTACATCACAAACAAATGAAGACACTAAAGCTGGTCCACTCTGGTGTACATTGTTCACATTTCTTTCTATAGAACTCCCCCTCTTTTTTTCCAACATTTTTTAGACTGGCATTCTTTGCATGTTTCAGCCAGGACCTAATTAAGTTAAAATGCTCCCCAGTGAAATCACGTGCTCCCCATAACGAGCGACGAGACGAGAACGACAACGAGAAGTCACACTCAAAACAAAGACCAAAACATATAAAAATGGAGAGAAAAAAGGAGAGAAGAAAGGAAATTGAAATGGAAAATGGGATGCGTAAATACAGTTATTGTTAAGGCACACCCGGCACACATATAGCCGGAAAGAGAGGGAGATTTAACCCACAATAACCTCGCCCTTCTGCCACTTTTCTTTAACAACTTTTTCTTTTTCCTTCATTTTTTTTCAAACGACAACGCGGCGTATGAGTAATCACACAAGGGACTATAAAAGGAAATCGAAACTGTAACCGTTTACCTTGTCATTTAAGCCAAACAAAATAAGGTAAAAGAAGCTTGGTAGGATCTCCCAATTGTCAAATGTTTTGAAGTTTAAAGCACAAAATTCGGCTATAAAAGATATAAATATTTAATTCCCTAAACTGCCAACCTTTCTCCAAAAGTCAACAGCATTTGGTAGGCCTCTTTCGCCAGGCTTAAACTACTTCATTTTATAACATTTTATGAATAAAATATTTCATTTCCTAACTTTGGACATAAAGAAGAAGGCTTTGACATATTAAACGTTTGCTTAAGTCAAATTATATTAAGAGTTTATAAGTTACTGAGAGCTGGTATAAGGGAATGTTAGGTCAAAATGTTAGGCTTGGTGATTCTTCCTCACCAATACGTGTTAAATAAATTGTTTAAAAAATATTAAATTAAGGATTATATATTAGAAGATAATAATTAGGCGAATTAGTGCTTATATTTTATTTATTTCTTGTATTTAAAGAATTTCTCTTAAATTTATTTGTTTTGAAATTGAAAATAAGTTCAATAAGCTAACCAAAAATTTAAAAAAATGTTATATTTATAGAAGAAAGTTAGTTATTATTAAACCCATTAACTATTCAACTTTAATTCTTTATTTAAAAACCCCAAAAACTGCCCTCGCTCTTTAAGCTTCTGCTGGAAAATCCCCAAAAAAGCATTGCATAATTTTGGGTGCAGCCGGCCAAGTGTCTGCTGTGTGTGTGTGTGAGTGGTTGGCCAAGCATAAAGCCAGACACCAATATATATATAAAAAATATATATATACTATATATATATTTAGACTCAACCTGGGAATTGCGGCTTTTCTCATATGCTATGCACGCGCTGTGCCGGCCGATTCAAACTTTTGCTGATTGGATTTCACGCTCGCCTCCAATCAGGGGACCTCAATAATTCAATGGCGGATAAAAATTCTAAAAAAATATATAACAAAGTCAAGTGTTTTGGGCTCCCGTCGAGTAATTGAAATTTAAATGGCAAATAAATTACACAGTCACGCCCAGCACAGCCCCGAAAACCATAGATCAAATGGTGTTTTCCGCTGCGGCCGCAAAGAAAAACTTTTGTGATTTGTTGGCCAGGCGCATTATTGATGGACTCGGGGTGTCTCTGGGGGAGCAAACAGGACATTTGTGACAACTTCGAGGACAGTTGGTCTGAGTTTCACTCTGAGTTTTCCCTCCCGCAAATCGAGTTCCGAAGCCGGCACAAAAGTTATGACCCCCGACGAGCTGTCAGACGGCATCAAATGTTAAAAACTTGCCACTGCAAATGAAACATTAGGCCGCACATAAATTTAACAAGCTCCGACAGCCCCAAACCCCCAGCGAAAGCATCTCGTTTTCAGCCCCCAGCCCGAGAGTATGCCACACAGAAGTCTGTGTTTGTGTCTGCTGGCAAAAAGTTTTCCTTTACGATCGTCCAAATAAATTGAAATCGCAGCTCAGCTCAGCTCGGCTTAGCTCAGCTTTCTCAAGAAAATGAAAATGAAAATGTAATTTCATAAATTACACCTGCTGTGGAGGAAGTTGCTCGCACTTGAGCCAAATCATTTCAAGTTAATTCGTGCTGTGGGGCAGCTTTAAAAAATAAACAAAAGCCAAGACAGCCGCACTATGCAAACATAAGCAGCCTTGGACTCTGTCTGCGACATGTTGCAGCAATTGCCTCTTAATGAGCCCGACAATGTGGCCACGTGCGGCGCCCAAGTCTAGGCTTCACACTCGGAATAAAAGTGTCCATGGATGCCTAAGAACAGCCATTCAATTTGAGTCTAAGAAATTTGCATTTCTATTAAATAAAAAGGTTGTTTAAACAAGTTTTAAGGGGCGGAGAAACTTGTATTTAAATTATTTTTAGGGGTAAAAAGCTAAGAAATTAATTTAGATTTTTTAAAATATTTTTTTATAGGTTTTTGAAAGCCTTAAATATATTAAAATATTATTATAGACCAACTATTATATCTTAAAAACTTTCTACAACCTGCAAAACATGTTTCAAAATTATTCTAAATATTTTTAAACCTTCTTAAAATTTAAATACATTTTTTTTATAATTTTTAACAATATTTTTTGGTATTATGGAATGCCTAAAATTATACAATTAACACACAAAAATTAAGATACCAAGTCTTTCACAGCTATATTAATATAAATAAAGACTTTTCACCCTTAAAAAAATACCCAAGGCTTTTAAAGCCTCTTCTATCTTACGTAAATATTTTATTTCTTAAACAAATATTTTCTTCTCCCTACCAAAACTCAAACTAATTCCTTCAAGTGCATAGAATAACACAAGACACGTCACAGGACACGACACAAAGTCTAGGGAAAAACAGAAAAGCCAGGATAGAAGCTGAAAGGAGGCCTCCTGACATGACAAAGGCATTCTCTCGGAATAGAGAAAAGCAAGTGCATGGGCTGGGGCACAATAACAATAAACAAAAGGCCAGCCAAGTGGATGTCTCTTCGGGTTCCTCAAATCTTTTTCGTCTGGAATTTAAACCGAAAAAACAGCCAAGAAAAAGTCGCCTCACATTAGAGATAAAAATAAAATTACACAGCTTCGTGTAATTTGCATAACATTTTCATTTCGTTTTTGGCAACTTTTTAAGACCCATCTTGAAGTCCCTTCTTGAATGTTTCAAATTACTTTTCATATTTTTTTAGAGGCTTCTCATTTAAAGAGTGTAAAAACTTTGCTGAAAACTTTTCAAAAATTCCAAATTGATTGAAATTAAATTTTAAGGAACCCGCCGCTTTCGCATGTCAAGCAAGTTAACAAGAAAATGGCGGAAAATCCTAGACAAAGACTCGCGTTTCAGCCCTTTGTTGCTGTCGCGTGTCAAGTGGTGCATTCCGCGGGCTTTTAGCCAAGAAAAACATATTGTTATTTCGGCGTTTGATTGTCTCTGAATGAGCTCGTTAAGCCCTTGGCCAAATGGAATAATGAATCCCATCAAAGCAATTTGTCAGCTTTGTCGCGAATGAAATGCAATTCGTGAGATATTTTATGGCTCTCAAGCAAGGAGCTTCGCCTTGGCCCAGTCCATTTATTATTTAGCAATTGAGGCTGCTGTGCAATGAATCATAAAAATAACACGGACAAGCGTCGAGGCAATAAGATTAGCGGAACGACATGGGAGGATCGAAGCGAGGACAGACAGGATAAACAGGCTGATGAAAAATCTCCGCATCCTCGCAACAAGAACAGACATCTCTCCAAGCCACGTCAATAAATTTCTATAAATATATTAAAAGGAAAGCGGGCAGAGAGAGAGCTAATAAATTAGACACATGCTCTTCGCTAGAATAGCCAAGATTTTCAGCAAGTAAATATTTAGCGGGCGAAAAAAAACAGAAAAAGAAAAAATAGAAAAATGATAAACAAGTAGTGTATATACACAGAAATCATCAGATACAGAGAGAGAAATGTTGAGACAGATAAAAGCTAAGGAAAGAGACAAGCCAGACAGACTAAAATTATACATATCGAAAGATATATAGACACACACACACCGCAGCAAATGGAAATAGACATTTTTTCATTTCATTTCACAGAAGAAAGAGTGTCAGAAATTTGTCGCCGCTCTCATAACTCATAGATAGCCAGCAAGAGACGTGGTGGTAATAGCTGACATAAAGGCAAAACTGTCTAACTGGCTAACTGACATGAATATGGCCTTAAAAAAATTAATACGTCTACAGGGGTGGACCAGATAATAGTAAGTCATAAACCTTTTAGAGAGTTGTTTTTCTGCTTGAATGCTTTTTATCTTTAGACAGTCTATATAACTTTGAATACCATTTATATATATTCCCTACTTGCTTATTAAATACCCTAGTTATTAACTTGTATAATGTTTAGGCCAAATGACTCCCAAGAAAATATTAAATGCCGTAAGTATAAATATACATATTAATTCCTATTATTCCTCCCGCAGTTGTGCTGATGATAGCAAAAAGTTTTTCTCCTTACCCCTTCGCTTGTTTAGGCCATTTTATGTCAAGTTCCCCTTCGCTTCCCTTAAAGAGTTGGCCCAAAAAAACCGTCTCAGTTAAAAGTAAGTTTTATATGCCCATTTCTAAGCGTTTTACTCCACTTTAAATGCATGTTGTGGGAATCGTTTTGGGTCTTCTTCGAGTTTGCGAGTTCATTAAAAATGCGTATACGCAATATTACGTATACGCAATATTACCTGAGCGTCTGGCCTTCGGGTTTGTTTGTTTATTCAGCCAATTTCGGTAATGGAAACTTAGCCCGAAGTAAATAAATGAAATTGCATTTCTTTCATTGATCCAATTACAAGGAAATTAGCAAAGTGTTAAGAGGGGGGAACAGAGAGAGAGCCACAACCTTATGTGTCACTCGCACGCAGTTAATTAATAATATGCAGGGTTATATACGAAATTCAAGTTAATTAAGCTTTAATTGTAATTGCAAAAATGGGAAAGAAAAAAGGGGATCCAGAAGGGGTGGGAAAAATTCCCAGAAGGCACCACCTGCCCTTCATAGTCGCACATTTACACCCTGGCCTTTCTGGTTTCCTGTGCTCCCTGGGGCCTACAGAATTTCAATTACAAATATTCCATATTCATAGGAGAGTCTGTGGCCTCAGGCGATGGACTGCCATCGGTAAATAATGCACAAGAAGAGGCAAGGTACACGATGTACCACAAACATATAGCATACTACATGGCTGGGAGAGTGGAAAAGGCTGCTACAAATTGAGCCACTAAAAGCTTGGGCCATTCAATACGAAGCCCAACAAAGCAGGAAAACATAAACTTGTGGGTTAAGCACATAACCAGAGACAGAGGAATCACGAGTCGGGATAAGACAATACACTGCGAATAAAATGAAAAGAAGTCTCAAAAGAAAGTAAATAATAAATGGGAAGAAATGTAAGTAAATGAAATAAAACTATATATTTTCAAGAGGTTTATGTATAGCCCAAAAACTAGATCATAATTATAATATTTCAATAAATAAATTTACTTAGTTAAACTTTATTTCCAGTGAATCCATAGCAACCACAGCCAACATAAAAACCAACTCAGTAATTGCATTACTCACTCAAAATAATGGCTCATTAGCTTGGGGCCGTTGTACGAGTCTAACAACCAGTCGGAATGGATGCTATTCGGCTTTAATTAGTGACTGGAATATCCTCCTCCACCTAAGCTTCGTCAGACTTCACTGGAGAAGCTAAGGAAAATACACCCCCAAAAAGGATGCACACATAAAAAGGCATAGCACCGGGAGAGGGTTTCCGTTTCCCCTTACTTTAACATAATATTTTCCTTGCATAAAAATTACTTTCTCTTGCCGCCGAAAGGAAAAATCCAGCAGCTGGCAGCTTGCAAAAAATATGTTCCTTTACATTTTCACTCACAAAGGACTCCTGTGTACGTGAGTGTGTTTGTGTTTTCTTTTCAAAGTAGCTTGGCCATGTGCATGAGCAATTTCCAGGACACGACCTTCCCACCAAGCCCAGCAAGTGCAAGTAATTTTAATTTTGATTTTAATACAATTAACACTAGGGAGAACAAGTGTTGAAAGAAGTCTTAGGGGGAAAAAGGGCAGAGGCCACGCCCCAATGGTTATAAGAAAGGAGGAAAGGACGAGGACCATATCCCAGTCTAATTAGGAGGCGACAACCGCCCATTTACTGAAAAACCGCAAGAAAACCCCATTATGCAGTCCCTATTTTTTATGCATTAATTTGTATATATTATTTATTAATACCTGCTGTCAACTCTGCATATTTTATTTATATGTATGTAAAACCTAATTAAAGATTATTCCTCTCACGCAAATAAATTATATGGAAACCCTCTCTCTCAGCCCCCTAAGTAACCCACTTGTATTTGTCACTTAAATCCCTACTTGCCAGCCGTTTGACAAACTTAAGTGGATATTAGGCAAAACCTTAACCAGGGTATAGGGGGGGACACGAAAAATAAATTTATGTAGCTCATTTCTAAGGCAGCTCGTGGAGCGCAACGAAATTTGCATATAATAGGAGAAAAGGAAGAATTTTGCGCCTTCAAAACAGGAGTAGCAGCAGCAGCTGACACTCGCAGAACTCCGGTTGGGAACCTGACAACCATGTCCTGGGACCAGGACTCACCCGTAGAGCCTTAGACATGGCCTGAATTAATAACGAACCTTTTTATGCGGTGCCCCAGACACTCTCGCCTTTGTTTAGGCTTTAAATTGTCTGAAAAATTTATTCAAAGATTGGCAAAGTGGCACACCAAGACCACAAATATTTGCTAAATAATTTAGGTAGCCACTTTACCCACTGTTGGCATTATCTTTGAATTATATTATTATATTGAATTAAAATCAGTGCACAAACAAGGGTTCTACGAGTGGCTTTCCCACAGAATTATGCTGACAAACATTGAAATCTTTTTTATGGCTTGAATACAGAAATCTCCCCCCCTGAGTTCGTTAAATCGAATTGTGGGTCTGGGTTTTTGTAAATTAAACAAACGATTTATTTATACAGACCGCAGCAGACCGGTCGCGTGGCCTCGTCAAGTGAGTTATGTATTTTAAATTGAGCATTTCATAGTGATTTTATATATACTATATAAACGAACGAGTGCTGATAAGTGCTATCACAGAGCGGTTTAAGCGCCCACGAAATTGATAACGAGCTCGGGGGGAGAAAAAAATGTGCACACTGCATTCCTTCACTCTCCCCCTGGCGCTTACAGTTTAACCTGCAGTGTAAATAGTTTCGGTTGGGATTATATTACAAGTCTAGGGGATGGTGGGGTGGTCTTTCGACCACTTGTATCCATTAGGTACACATGCAGGCCAGCTCGGTGCAGAGTCATTAGATAAACATCAAAGCGAACATTGAAACCGACAAGTGGAGAATGGGGGTTTATCTTTGGAGTTTAGGGAGTACACGGAGGGAGTTTAACTGTGGACTTTGGAGGGTGAAAAGGGAGGGATTTATCCAGCTATAGTTGTAGTGGCTTTCACATGAGGGGTTGCTTTCGCCACACTAAAAGTCAAGAGCAGGGCAGCAGTAGTAGTGGCCATAACACGCAAAGGCCAAGTTGGCTAAAGTTATATTACTATTGCCATGGCTACCAGGCGGGGGAGATGACCAAAAGATAAACAGAAATATGAATACACTGCGATTACAGATAAGGGTCATTTAATAAAAGAACACTTGAGTTATTAGATAAGTTATCAAGTAAATAATTTAATAGAATTAAGACAGAGTTATTCTATTTAGAAAATAAATATAATAATCTTTGAAAGCTTACTTATTTTTTGTATATTTTGTAAGCTGTAAAAATAGCTTAATGTTAAAATAAAATTTAGCAACAGACTTATTCGTAAAGTCAGCCAGCCAAGTTTTAGTCACATCATAACTTTAAAATTTACAATTGTAACCAACACCCATTAAACTCAAATCCCATGTGCATTAACTTTAACTTAAATCCCGACTTTGCACATTTCTAAAAGTGTAAAAATTAATTTATAGCTCCAAGATGTTTATGCTTTCAGCTATTTGTCAGTTGAATACTTATTACCAGCAAGTTATGCCGGCAATTTCGGAGGCATAACTTTAAGATCTGCTGATGAAGCGCCAGCGACAGGCCCTAATGAAGTCTCTTTCCCTCTCTCTTGATGCTTCTCTTCCCTACTTTACGATGGCATTAATTACGCGTATAATCCGGGCTCTGTTTTACCCCGCCTAAAATATATCCTTGCATATATGTAGTATGCAAATATTTTTGCAACGTCTGGCGGAGAAATTTGCTTTTCGGTTTTCCCCTGATAGCTAAGCAAAGATTCCGCAGAGCAGATAAATGTGCCAGAACGTGCACAAGTTTCCAAGGCACAGGCAGAAGGATAATGTCCTGAGAATGGTGATGGTGGGTGATGGGTGGTGGTGGTGTCCTCCTCCTCTCCTATATTATGCAGATTTTCTGCGGCCTGACTACTTGTGTACGGGTTAAGTCGAATGCTTGGTGAAGAGACCCTAAGGTGAGGGCCGCAAAAACTTGCTGATCAAACAATAGTTGATAGCACTCGGAGAAGTGGATTAGAAAAAGTCAAGGACAAACTGCTGATAAGCAGAGTGTTTTTCTCCTGCCTACTTAAGTTGGCAGGGATAACTTTGACTTTTGCGGGGAATTAGCGGCCAAAAAACTTGCGAATGAGGTTAAATGAGGCTTGGGAAGATTGAAAAACTAGGCTTGGTGGCAAAAGTGGTTCCCACCCCCTTAGGTGGTATTTATGAGAAGCGCAGAGAAGGGCGGTTCTTATGAAGTGTTTGAGAAAGGCGCAGAGAGAAGGGCATAGAAGTTTTTGAGGTATCTTGGAAAATAAGAGAAAAAGTATTCTCCGCACTGTCACTAAAAGAAATATTTCTAAATGGGTTAAATTAAATATAAATAAAGATAATACAACAAAATAACATTGCAAACGAAACAATATATATTCAACTTAGGGTTTTATTATTTAAAAGTTAATAGTTGAATATTAAACCATATAATTATAATATTTAAACATGAAACTGCGAATTTAATGTAGATTTTACATTTTTGATATTTTATTTTAACTTAAAACCCACTTTTTCTCATACAACAATATCACACACTTTCTTTTCCACCAAAACTACCCTCAAACTTAATCCATAAAAAGTTGAAAAGTGTGCTGGCAAAATGGCAGAAATTTCCTGCAGCAGAAAAGTGAATTTCAAGTATCACTTACTAAGCCTGATTTAATGAGAAGCTTTAGCAAAAAAGTATCATACCTACAATGTGCAACGAATGACCATAAGCCCTGGCTTTAAGCCGCTGACCTTTGGCTGAATTATGTGCAATATACACTAATATATACCTGAAACGGGCTTACTTTGAATATGATGAATTCCATTTGCATAAATACTCGCTCGGTACTTCGTTGCTTTTGTTTGCCAGACTTTATGCCGAGGCTTTATATACTATGTATGTATGCCCAGCTTGCATATGGAGATGTGCACAAATAAAGCCGGTTACCAAAGCCTGAATCATGGCACTTGTATTTTTAATCAAATATCAATTTATTGCCCATCGACCCCTTTCTGCAAGCAAGCCCGAAAAATAATTGTTGGCCGAAAGAGAGGAAATTCTTGTTTGCAAACAGGTGGGGTTGAGATAATAGGAAAGGGGTAAGAATTTAAAATAAAAGAACTAATAAGTAATGCAATATAAAAATAAAATAAATTTTAAAAAATTTGGTAAATGTCTTAAGATATTCTTATTAATGCATAATTTAAATCCTCCAAAAATTGCATCCTATTTCTCGAACCATTGGTGTTCACCATATGTGTGTGTGTGTGCTGGTGCCACGCCCCTGCGCCCCTTTCAAGCGAATCGGAAACAGGAATATAGGAGAGCAAATGGAAACAAAATGCAAAAACCCGAAATTCGAGGGCAAGCCAAAAATCCCATTGAAAAGGAAATGCCGGAAAGAGACAGCAGAAATCGGATTTTCGGGGGGAAAATAGGGAAAGGGAGTTGTAACAACACACGTTCTGTGTCTTTATGTGTCTATTTGTGTGTGTGTATGGGTGTTGTGCGGCAGACCAAATGGCGCCAATAAAAGTTTTTCTGCCCTACGAACAACGGAAAAGTGGAGTTTCACCCCTTGAAAATAGTGACGTTATTTTTTGTACTTGTCAGATACAAAGATATTTTAGCCTTGCCCCCAGACTTTATTTACTTTTTTCCCCTTAGGAGATGGCTTTAAATCCCTGTGGAAAAAATAGGAGTCATCGGTAGTTGGCGCTTGTTCCAAATTGAGAGACTTAAGGCACTTTAAAATGCCAGATTTGGCTAACCGGGTCAAGAACTCCACTGTAAATATTCATAAAATTATCTTCCTTCAGATAAATAATTGCAAAAATTAAATTAACAAGTCAAGCACATTATTTTATAAATAGAAATTTTTATAAATAATAATTCATTCATTCTTAGAATACCATTTCAAAGATAAACCAAAATAAACCAAAACAAAGACTTAGCAGCGACTTAACCCCTTTACCTTTTGACACTACTGAATGTGGCTTTTGTTAGTTCCGTTATCTTGTCAGTTTTTGTTACCTTATTTACTTATAATCAGCTAACAAAGAACAACAAAAGGCAAAAAAAAAGAGACCAATGCAAATTGAGTTACACACACACAGATGCAGGTAAACGAAAAGTCGAGCAAATAACCTGCTAAAATGTAAATAATCCCGGTACGAAATCTCTCCCATTTCTCCCACTGCTATCAACACTCACTCCTCCCTCTCTCTCTCTCTCTCTCTTTCCGTTGGACAAACAAAAAAAGCTCAAGAGCCGCCCGCGCACATGCCAACACTTGAGCCCTAGCAAATAACGGCGTATTTAATCATTTCGTATGCGAATCGAGTTTGTCATAAAAGAAATAGTAGGATAAAAATACAAGCCGGTTGAATGATTACAGTTTTACCTAAATAAGCGGTCTTTAAAAATATATAATTGTATCTTTAAGAAATATTCAAGCATGAACATTGATTACTTGGAATTTACTTATTTCTTGTATTTCATTATAATCGAAACTATATCTTTTAGCCAAGCTTGACTGTAACTTTTATTTAGGTTTAATCTAAGAATTTTTCGCTGATTCACTTGCTTTGAAATTCCTACTGATAAGGCAACGATTACAATTAGTCAATAAAAATCAGCCACAGCATCGTTTTGATCGAAGTGATTCATCGAAAAACGAATTAAATCAATGACCTGGGATTCTAAGAGAACGCGAGATGCCATAACGAGTGATAATTGTTCTCAGATTCTTCCTCTCTCTGGTTATGAAAAAAATTACCACAATCACTCATATATCAACGCCCCCTAGCCCTCCCCCTCCCATTCACCTTGTCATGTGATGATAAACATTTCTGACAGCTGTTTTTGTTGTTATTTCTTTGCCCTTTTTTTCTGCATGGAGAGAGAGGACGCGCAGGTGCCAAGTTCAAACTCCAACTCACCGGGAGAGAGTTTTATATTCAGAGTGGGAGAGAGTTGGAGTTGCAGTTGGAGCTGAAGTTGGAGCTAAAGTTGGGGAGAGCGATTTGCAGGGCAGACTGAGAGAGAGCCGGAGAGTACGAAAGATGGGCAGCTGCGAAAGACAAACAGACAGCACATGGTGTGTGTAGGGGTGTGTATGTTTGTACTTTGTATTTTCGGACTGGTTCTTTGCATAAATTTTAATAATTTCCAAGCAAAAAATGTGCCACACATCAAAACACACACATAAGAAATTGGTTGAAACGTGGATGTTGGATGTTTTCTATGGGAATGTAACATAAATGAAAACACTCTCTTCAAACACATTTGCAGTAGAACAGCAGAGGTCAGGGAAATAGCACTGTAAGCATTTACTTACTTATGTCAACAAAAAAAGTCTTATCAAATGACCAATACAAAGTTAATTTCAAAGAAGACTCGGCTCTCTAACGACACAACCTGGGTGCTATTAACTTAACCTCGTCTGTTTCCACCCGCTTATTCACATGTGAATAACAAGTGCGTGTATTTTTTTATAGATTCCCATGCCTTGCCGTGGCTACGCTAGCTGCTCCCCCGGAGCGCGGCTTTTCCCGGCTAGTTTCTGCCCTCTGGTATTTATATAGTTGTCGGGGGCTATCGATACTGCATTGGGGGAGGCGGCGTTAGTACTTACCAGGGCGAAGGTCGTGACGGGGGCCAGGCGCAGGGCAATATTCCTATGAGCGGGCGACGGGCGGAGGAGCAGCCGGAAGGCGCTAACCATGGCGGCCTTGTTTCTGGACATGATTTCTGCTGCTTGAACTGGACACTACACCGCGAAATACACTCTTTATCTATTTATTTTCAAATCGGGGTAACAGAAGATCGGATGTGAATCACAAAAACACTGGTTATATTATTTGTTGGAGTGGGAAAGCTAAATAATGAGTAATAAACGGAACTTGCACCTCTTCTCTTCGGCTGTGGCTAAAACACTCACAGTAAAAATATATATATATGTACATATATATGTAAGTATACAATGCAGTTGGCTTTTCCGGAATTTTCACTTGGAACTTTTTAGCGGTGCCCCTTATCATTTTCTCGGATATCCAAGGCACCGCCAAAATGCCGTCCAATAGCCAAACTTTATCTATCAGTCAATGAATTTTAAACGTGCAAAATGACCACTATGAATTTGCTCTTCTACTCCAAACATTTTGTTTGGCTTATCACTTTAGTTTATACTAATTTTTTTGAGTGCTAAAACAAAAGTGAGTTGTGAGCCGAGAGGAATAAAAATGCAACAAGGCGCAACAACAACAAATACGGAGAGCAGTACGGGCGCCAAAAAAAAGGAGTGAAAAAGTAGGAGGGAGAAACGAATGGGGGAGAGAGAGAATTACCGGTTTTACCCAGCGATTCTTCTTCTGTTATTTATATATGTATATTATTTCTTGATATATTTTCACATGAGGAAAAGCACCACGATTAGCACACGGAATTTTATGTACTATATACTATATAGAAAGATATAGCGGCTGCCTTTAATTTTCGACAACCATAAATTAGGCAGGCGGCCTTTTCTTTTTACTCTCTTTGCACTCTCTTTTTTAATTCTCTCTCTTGGCTACTTTAAGCCGGTTGGGGAAACACGCGAGGTTTTTATTTTATCAACTATTATTCTTTATTAATTATGAAGAGAGGAACCTGTTAGCACGTGCTATATCCAGTATATAGTATATATTTTTAGCTCGCTATCTCTAGTTTCCACAACGCGTCATACATATTTACCGGTGTTTCTTTATAGCCGCCAATTATTAAATATCAATAAGTCGAGCTTTGATATTCAATAAAAGTTAAAAAACAATAACACAACCGACGCGACACGACCGTAAGCACGACGTAAACACAGTTTTCACGGCAGTTTTCCCAGTTTCAAGTTCCCTTTGCGGCATCAATCATCCGACGCGTGTACGCTCGCTGGAAAATGAAACTGTTTATTCTCGGGGCAGTGTTGTTGGTTTAGCTTATTTAAAGATTTAGCTAGATTTAGCTATTTAACTTTGAAAGTGCTTAGGCAGTAGTTAATTTTAGTAATAAATGCATTAATTTTATTATAAGCAAATTATTGTATTTATTATTTAAATGCTTGCCGTGGTCCGGAACATATTCAAAATAAATCGCTGGAAAATCAAAAATATATCGAAATGTCAATGTATCGATATTTTTTTTTAATAAATATTTTTATCATAATTTTTTTTTGGAACCGGATATATAAATGTTTCTGTGATCAGGAAAATATTCAACTATGAATTGATTCTAGATAACCACGAAAAATATTTATATGACGAAAAAAATTACGAAATGAGAGAAAATTAATCTTAAAAATGTAATAGAATTTTAAAAATAAAATTTAAATGTGTTTGGTTTTCAGCTATATCTACTTTTATTTTGTCCAGAATCTAGCTAAGCGGTCATATCTGGTGATACTGCCTGGCAACACTGGCTACTTACCACTGGGCGCCACCTATCCAGGCATTTCGGGATTCCGGCAGGGGCGCTACTTTGGAGTTCACATTGAACTGCTTACTCCAACTGCTTGGTAGAACTGCTTGCGAACTGCTTGTTTGAACTGCTTGCAAACTGCTTACTTTACACTGGGAGAAAAAACAGGAAAACAGAGTTGCCAGACTTTTTCGGTCCCAGCGACCAGTGTTGCCAGACTTTTCGGTCCCAGCGACCAATGTTGCCAGACTTCCAGTGATCCTGCGACCAAAAGTGCCAGATCGGGCGATCTGAGGGTTTCGCGTTCGAGTGTGCCCAGACGCCACGAAAGCGCGTTTTTTCCTGGGATTTTCCGATCCCTTAGGTTTTCAGCGGAAACAACTGCCCAATGAGAAGACCCCCTTAATTTGGCTTACTCTATTGGTTTTCTGCTACAATCAGAGCACTTATCACCCCCAAAAATTCCATTTCATATACATATATTGAACTTTCCAAAATTAAACACAACACCACTTTACACTTGCAATAATTTTTCGCTTTTATTATTGTCGCATTACGAATCTAAACTTGAACTAGTCCTCCGTAGGGTTACGCATATATCCAACTATACAATAGAGCTTTGCTTAGGCGCTGCGCTTAGGACTACAACTAGAGCTTTACACAAACGCTGGGCTTAGGCTAAAACACATCTATGATACACTTAGGGTTAGAGAGCAGCCCTACGCTTAGTCGCTAGTCAGATATAGTATTAACACGTAGTTAGTACAGATGTATGCTAGCCTTGGTTAACTTAGCTGCTGGCTACAGAAGATCTCACAGTTTTGGCATGGACTTAGAGAGGGAGCTTAGACTTAGAGAGTAGGCTGAATTCGGTGTGTCTGAGGTAATAACGAAAGTGCTCCGGATTATGGATAATTAGGCGCTCAACTGGCCATTAGCAACTGATGAACATTAAACAACTAACAAAGCGCATTTATGCATTTATTCATGATGCCTCATGATATTATTTATGATAATTTATAATGCGCAAACACAGGCACACACAATATATACGCACACACACACACACGCTGCTATTTACACACACTCTTAACTGTACAACTCTCGCAGTGACAACTGCAGTGACATTAATTAGCTGCAATAGCAACAAAACGAAAGATTTATGCATTTATGTTTAAACTTTAAAGCGACTAATTATGTTATTTTTTACCCTCCTTAATCTATTCTATTTTTTTCTAGAGCTGCTTTTCACTCGCTCGTCCTCGTTCTGGTTTTAATATTTGATTTAATTAAGGGCAATCGGAATTTATAGGGTTTTATATAATTGTTAATTTATTTTTTTTTTAAGAGTTTATTTTAAAAGTAAATTGATTTTTGTGGTTTAATACATTTGGGAAATGTAAGGGAAATATTAATTAGCTTGCATTGTTTTGGTTTTAGTAAATAATAATTATTTGAATTATTTAACTTGTAAAAACCGTTTTTATCTAATTTTAAAGAGATTTTTTTTTTTCATTTTTCCAATATTGAATATAGGTAATTTTAAATCAATTAAATTTATAAAGAATTTGTAAACCACACAATAAAAGTTGAAGGTTTTTAAAGTAAATATTTATAATTTAATAAAATTAAAAAACAAAAAAAAAAATCAAAATAAAATACAAAAACGTGCAAAACATTATTTTTAAATTTTTACATATTTTTAATAAACAAAATACATAATTTTGTAATTTAGTTAACACGTATACTTGAGATTTTGATTTAATAATTATTCGATTTTGGAAAAGAATTCAAATTTAATAAAATATTTAAAAATCCTTTTAGGATTTGATTAAGTTTTCAGAAGAAATCTCTAGAATTGTGATATAAAAATCTCAATTACAACTTATGTTAAAAAAACATTCTCTTACTTTAAACAAATATAGTTACAAGGATTCAGTTTCCTAGAAGGTTTCTATTTTAATTCAAAAAATTCAAAATTCTTGCTAAAAAACACAGAAAAACTCTAAAAACCGTATCTTGTTCATAATATTTTCCTGCCTTAAACCCCATCACTTCCGATTGCACAGAATCCATCAAACCAAGACCTCAAAACAACAACGAGTACATTTTTTCCTCATGTTAAATATTTCCACTTCCACTTCGTCGTCCTGTCAGTTGTGACGCCTTCGCCGCCTTTGAGACTGAGCCTTTTCAGCGCTCTCGGCCGCCAGATGCAGCCAACGCAACTGTTTCCTGAGTTTTGCCCGCAATTTGCGATACTTAATGCCGCCACCAGAGCCACCTCCACCTGGTCCTGCTCCGCCGCCGCCGATGAGTTGCTATCACGTGCCCGTGGACAGGTCGTCTTTGAGCCACTGCGGTATCGGCCGCGACCCCAGCTTTTTGAGCAGCTTCACCAGCGCCGTATTGTGATTCAGATAGTAGCTGCAAGCGAGAAAATAAAGAATGAAAAGTTCCATCAGTAAAATGCAGGCAGTACAGAGAGAGACGAAGTGCAATTAGAATTTCAAATTCCGCAGATTCTGCCTCAGACAGAACAAATATGCAGATCGACAACGAAAAGGGGACTTATCGCGCGGCGCTTCAGCTTCAGCTTTGTTAGCCAAGTTTTTGAATATTTTATTTCAACTACGTATTCGAGGAATACTTTTCTGTCTCTACATATATCTTTTAAGATTGTTTTCACAATAATCTGGAATTGAGGGGAGCTTTGAAAATTATTATTATCTTTTTGTGGGGATTTACTAAAGTTAAAAGGTATCTTCTTTACAATGAAAAGCGGATTTTAAGCTGATTTTGTATAGATTGTTAAAATTTTAAATAAATATTAGTTATTTATCTTTGATTTAAAAGTTTCTAGGGGTTTGAAATAGCTTTTAAATGTGTCTAAAAGTATGCAAATAAAAATAAAAGAAAACGGTAGAAAATACAAACTACTTTGTAACAACTAATGACATAACTTTAGACACATTTTCAAGTCTTTAAAATAAAACACAAGAAAGACACAAAAGACCACAAGACATCCATTAATAAAAACCCATAAAAGACACCTCTAATGCCTCCAGAGACCTGCAAGAAAGCTTCCCCCCAGCATCAACTTTGAGTCCTTTAAATCCCTAATAAACTTTCCACTTAGCAGGAATCACCTTTCTACAGCTCGCTCTATTTTTTATGTTACCCACATCTCCGTCTCGCTGACATATTTGCACTTTTCGAATGGAATCTCGGCAGGAAACAAATTTCCCCAGCTTATGGCCACTTTTATTTGGCCAAAACTCCTTCCCCACTGATATATTTCCCATTTACTCCAGTTGAATGCCTCACAAAGTAGTCCATCTGTCCATCTCCGCTTCCACAGCCACATCCATTGCCACCTCGACATCCTACAGCCATTTCCCTTTTCGTGTGGTTGTTGGCCTAGAAAGTACTCCTCCTCGCCGGCAAATCGTTTCCCTTGTCAACTGACAACAGCTGGCATACCGACGAAATCGCAGTACAGCGAAGTGCACTTTTAGCGGCCGCAAAGTGGCACATTCCCATTCTCGGCCAGGAAAAAAATACAACAAAAAAAACAAAGACAAGGAGTAGTTGTCCCCACACCTGCTGCAGCGCCACATATGTTCATTAATCCTTCACTCAAAGCAGAAGCCTTTCCACCGCCTGCTCCCCTTTGGCCTGTCCTTCCCCAAATCACTCACAGCCACGACGGCCCCACGAGTGATGGCTCGAACTTTTCACAATTTTCCCACCTTTGTGGGGGTTTCATGATTTCGGTTTTCCTTTTTTGTTAATACCCTTTGAGTAAGAGATTTTTGAAGCTATAAATTCTTGGTCAGCTTCACTAGATTTTGGTCAGTGGAGCCTCGTACCTGTGTCTCGCCTCTTTTTAAATGGGATTTATTTGCCTAATTTAATGCTATCGAAGTGCATGTCAACCTTTTTATATGGAGAACAAGATAAAGCTTCTAACTTATGGGATTTGACTTGAATTTATAGGGGATAAAGTATTTTCCAGATTTGTTTTTGCTCTAAAGGGAAAGTTGAAGGAAAATCTTTAATAGAACCACTAAAATCTAGAAACTAGTGATATCCTAAAAAAGAGCATCAAAAACTTCACCTATCCTTTGCTTTATTCCGCTTTTCCTATTTGTTCACACCCCACCAGAGCTTTTCCTCACGAATTTTTCGATTTTACTCACCGCTGCAACATCTTGGCACTGCGCTCATCCATCGTCGGATACTGGCGACCCTTGGACTTGCCAAGGCATTTATTGCGCTTCTCGCTGACGGCCTGGCAGTAGAAGCCCTTCTTCACGTCGTAGCGCAGGTGATTTGAATAATCGAGCAGCGGCTGGATTTTCAGGAAGCGCTGCAGCTCGTTCATCACATCGATGGGATTGAGGCGCAACTGCTCGCCATCGATGATGTGCAGCTGCTGGGCGGGATAGTAGGCCAGCCAGTGCTCCAAATGCTGGGCGTACTTCCCGGGATTTAGGCAACGATTGCGCAGATCCTTTAGCGACCTGGGTGCGGAGTCACCTGCCGTTATGACCTGTCGTCCAAGTGGTGGTTGAGGGAGAGAGAAACACAAGAGGAAAGTGTGCGTTAAAATCAGAGTTATTTCAATGGGTTAAAAGGGGGCGTGGGTTTAGCACTTGGGAAACTGGAAGAAATGTTGGGGATTAGTCTTAAATTAAATATTAAAAAATTGTTAAGAATTTAGTTAAGTTTAAGTAAACTTAACGCTTACAAATTATTTAAAAAATGTGTATTTCTTAAAGGATTTTCTTATTAAATATATTTTTACCATTGAGCTTTTCTTGCCTCTTTTCTTCAGCCAAAAAAATATATTTTTCTTCTAATTCTTCTCCAACTTATCCAGACATTCCCCCTTTTCTCTCAGTGTACAAGCTGTCGCCTTTTTGCTACAAGTACTAGCTGGGGCGCCAACAAATTTTGAGTGCCTTGGCCCGGACCCAGCCCAGGACACATGTCGTAGCAAACTGCCGGAGTAATCTGAGGCATTCGTACATGTGTTAGTTGTGGGGACAAGCGACGACCCGGACAGGGTGCAAATAGAAATTTTCCGGCATGGAATTCAAATGAAATGTGCCAAAAGGATCAAAAAAGGAAGCGATTTGCCTACTTGCCGCAACGAACTGTAGTCGCCACACACACACAAGTTGCTCGAATTAAAACAGAATTTTCCTTCATTTCATTTCACTTCACTTCTTGTTGCTCTTGTTTTGTTTTTCTCGATTCGCTTTTGAGGTGAACCCAAATGAATTTTCTTGTTTGCTTAAATGTTTCTTTTCATTTCGTCCCCCCCAGGAGAGTGGAGATAAAAGAAATGGCAATTTGGGGAATTTCTATTCGCTCGAGTTGATACAAAATGGATATCAATCACCAGAGAGGGGGACTTTTCTAGATGTTTCTATAGTAGCCAATGAGGCGAAGTTAATTATAGTTTTGTTCTAGAGTTTATTTGGAGTATTGAGAAATTGTTGGGAGTTGGGAAAATTAATTCTAGGATAATTAAAGATTTCTTAAAGTTGAGAAGGAATTAATTCTATATTATTTTATACTTTTATTCCAGTTATATTTAAGAAAATTGTTTTGTAAACTATCTAGCTTTAAACTAAAAGTGTAAAATCGCTTAAATATCTGTCTAAAAGTATGCTACAATTATTTTTGCAAATGATATCTGGACTAAAATAAACCATTGCCTACTTTTACGCAGCTTTTTCTGTGATTTTAAATAAGCACTATTTAAAAACCAGATATATAATTATTTCTACAGAACTTTATACAATCTTACCTGATAGAAACTATAGTTATTAGCTATCACATCGCCATGAGCCCTCTGATGCTGATACCAGGAGTAGGCCCTCTTCGCTGGCGATATCAGTATTGTGACAATCTTGGCGTGCGGCAGCAGGGCATGCGTCCTCTTGGGCACCGCCTCCCCATCAAAGTACGTGGCACTCTTCTCGAACATAAACCTCGGCGATCCCAGCTGCGTGGGCATCGGGGAACTCGTATTGGGCAGCACCTCCGAGGGGAAAAAGTCCATGTACCAGTCCAAGCCCCTATAGTAGTTGTTGCCATTGAAGAACTGCACCTCCTCGAAGGTATCCCGACTATCGATATTGCTCGCCACGCTGCCGTGCATCGAGAGGAATGTGTAGAGGGCGGTGGTCCCTGTCTTTTGGGGGCCAATTACCAGGAACTTGGGCAGCGAGTCACAGTTTTTGGTCTTCGACCAGATCTTCTTGTGCCGCACATCGTCACAGGGATTGCCCCAGACGGGGTCCACCTCCTCCGGGTGCAGGCGGAAGTACATCTCGGCCAGCTGAATGGGTGGCGCCGAGGCCAACTTAAGGTTGGTCCAGCACTGCAGGAACTTGATCACCGACTGGAATGTGTACAGGGCCAACCGATCCGACCCATAGTTGGACATGTGCGTCATAAAGATGTTGATCGGATTGTAGACGATCGTCTGGAAGAGCTCGCCGCCCTGGATGGACTCGTCCAGCTTGTCCCTGCCCCCCGGATAACGGTCTATGTACATGGTGTGTGTGAACAGGCCACAGGTTTGCCTGGGCAACACCATAATATCCCGATGGATGAAGCCCCGCCTGAGGCGAGCTGGTCTCAGGTGAGGATACTCCTCCGTGGAGGTCACCTTCACGTTCCACACCTTCTTCCAGGCCAGGTAGAGCAGCTCGTGGGCGGGATACACCCCCGAATGATGCGGCGATATGGAGTAACCCGAATCCGTGGGTATATTGTGATCCAAGGCGAAGGCATAGTTCAGCTGCATCTCCGCCATGAGGAGCGTCAGGTTGTCGTAGAGATGTGGCTGCTGGTGCTTCCACATGTGCGAGAACCAGTTGAACTCCTGGACATTCTGCAGCAGAAAGTCATCGCCCAGATTCTCCTCCCGCGTTCCATGGTGATAGTACTTGCCGGAAAAGCCCAGATTGAAGCGAAAGCCCGGCACCATGGCTGCTATATTCTTCTGGGTGGCTATCAGTGCTCTTACATCATCGGGTCTCAGACGAGTGCCCTTCTCCCCCACGAATATATCATCAATGTCCACCAGTATCATTCGCTCTAGATTCAAACTCAGCTGTCCATGACTCAGGTAACTGAGGGCATCCAGGAAGACCAACCTGTGCAGCCAAAATCTCAAACTACTTCCAAAGAGCACTCTCTGAATGCCATCCAAATGACCGCGATCCTGGAGGACTGTGGTCAGTGGAAGCTGCACCTGACCCACACTATCCGCTGGATATTCCTGGGTATTCCGTTGAGCCCACTCCACCGGCTCATAGGTACTGTGATTATGCTGGAACACTGCCCAATCATCGCCGGGCAGGGCACCCCAGGCGGTCTCACCCGCTCTGGTTAGCCGGAGCACAGATGAACTGGGATTCAGGCTGGCGTCCCTTAACCTCAGATTCGTGTTGACGAAGAGCGGAAAGTCCCGGAGTTGGGCGCCCACCAGGGTCTCCTCGCTGGGACTGACGAAACCCACAATTCCCACGGAATACTCGCGACAGTACTTGTCCAGCAGCTCGCGATTCCACTTGTCCATGTTGAGGTACTTGTCCAGGTTCTCGAACACAATCACTCCATAGCGACCCTTGTCGAGATTGGTGAGGACGGGTAGGCTTTTGCCAGCCACTTCGATTTTGTATCTGGAAAGGGAAGAGGGAAAAAATTATAAAATATGTATATCGATAGCAAAAATATCGAAATATATCGAGAAATACTGCATTCAATGTTAAAATATTGGATTTATCGGAAAGTTTGCCATTTAAATATCCGATTTTATAAGAAATTTATATTTAGATAAAAAGTCCGATATTAAATATCGAAAAAAATCGAATTTCATAATATCGAAAATATCTTAAAATTTTAAATATCTTAAAATTTAAAGTTTAAAATATTGATTTAATCGATAAATACATATATTTGAAAAAAATAATTCATATTTTTTACCGATAATAATTGATCGATTTCTAGCAATCCAGTAATGATATATCAATATTTCTTGCCAGCCCTAAGAGGACATAAAAAACATAACTCTAGTTTAATATATATATAAAAAAAGGAAATCAAACTCCTTCTAACATTTCCCTACATATTTCCTTCATTTATCAAAGTCCCTTGTCTATTTGCACTTATTCTTACAATGATCCTTGTCCCCATTAGATTATTGGTATCACCAACACTGTGAAACAGCTACGCGCCATAACTGTCAAAGCGGAAACAAACATGGCGAACGAAAGAGAGCGAGCGCTTGTCAAATGTGACATTCATTGAGAATATTTGTGTGTGTGTTTGTGTGTCGGAAAAAGAGACGCAAGAGGAAATCCTAGCAGGTTACCAGGCAGGATCCCAAGGCAGCTGCAGAGCTGCATTTGACATCCGGCTGTCAAAAGCTGTTTGCCATAGAAGAGAATGGGTGACAAAAATAAAGGCAATGCCAACTGAGAACGTGAGTTGAAACCGAGATAAGGCTTAGGATGGCTTTAGTCGAAAGCATAAATCCAGA
The DNA here is from genome assembly GCA_008042715.1 of Drosophila bocki. Lineage (NCBI taxonomy): Eukaryota > Metazoa > Arthropoda > Insecta > Diptera > Drosophilidae > Drosophila > Drosophila bocki. The sequence continues at coordinate 40,176 of VNJY01005467.1, forward strand.
AGCCTTTATTTCCACATTTATTAATGTATTTACCTTTGCCCGTAGTTACCATTATACGTAATTCATTTTCATTTACATAACCAGCAGCACTTGCAAAACAGAACCAATGCAATAATTACATTGAGCATGGGCTGCATAAATATTCAACGTTCTTATGAATAAAATCAATTTCAATATTATTATTTTCGCTGGGTAAACCTGCTAAACGCTCTGCGCTACATATACATATACACCACACACAGTCCTTGTCCTCTCCCTTCTGCGTAAATATTTTGCATAAATATTAAAATATTTTCACTGATATGGAATTTCCAATTGATTGAATTTCATGTCTGTCTCTGTGCATTTCTCCCCTTTCTCTCTTATATCTGGGAATGCATATGCATATGCGGGGACCAAATGTCGGTTTTGGTTTCGGGTATATCCTGCTGCGTACACTGCGTACCAGCATCCTGCATCCAGCACATCCTGTTCGCCGGCCATTTAGTGGATTTTAAAGCTAAACAAAATCCAAGCCAATGCCAAAAACCAAAAGCTCAACCCCCGCAAACCGACAACCCTAAAAACCAATACCCACCTCCAGCGATCCCTTTTTTCCCCCGAAAATATTGCTGGTTGTCCACTTTATTCAATATGCCAAGCGGTGTTTCCACCATTTAAGAGGGCCAGGGACAGGCACACGTAAAAACCTGAAACGGGACGTAAAAAAACCCAATGGCTGCTCCATTGCCCCGGTCGAATTTTTCTTTTTAAACATTTTGTTATGTTTTGTTGTTCAGAGGCGGCGGCGGCCACATTCGCCGAAGCATATTAAAAATATTTGCAACTGCCCCCGTTGTTCGGCTGCATATAAAAGTCATAAAGCAAAACAGTTTATATATTTCTGAATGTCTGAATGTGAAGCTCCAGCGAGTTGAAACAGTTACGTGGAATGTAAGGACAGTTTTGGTGGGAAAAATAGGGTTTCAAATCAGGGAAGTTAAGGAAAAACTTGTATACTTTTTAAAGAAAATTATGTTTATTTTATGAAAATGTTAGAGTTTCATTTATGGGAAAATTGTGAATTTATAGAGTATATTTTAAATATTCCTAAAATTCTAGAAAAGTGTATACAATAATTTGAAACCTTTTCAATAAAAATACAGAAATTTTAAGAATTTGAAATATCTAGACAAACTAAAACTAAAAGTTTTAAATCACTCCAAATATAAATAAAATATATATAATAAAAAGGTTTACTTGCTAATTATTTTATAACAAAAATCATTTCCTTCTTTTGTGCCGCTTTTTTTAGTGATTTTAAACTCCCTAAAAAAAGTATCTATGGTATTCGATCACTTTAAATTGAGTCTAAATATTTTATAAGTTTTCGAATCACTTTAAATTTAGTCTAAATATTTTACAAAAAAGGTTAACATAAAATTTCAGTCATAAAATAAACAATTTCCCATCTTCACACACCTCTCTTTTCGTAATTTCACCTCATCAAAATCTTAAGAAAAGGTAAACAAACAATCTCTGTATAACAATAACTATTATCTTAACCCTAACTGTGTGTTGTGTGGGTGTGTGTGTGGAACGATGGTTTGCCTGTGGGTGTGGCATATTATTGATAGTTTTGTGCGATGGGCCTGACAAAAAACGAAATGACTTTTGGCCTTCCGCCGCAACGCCTCCTTTCCTGTCTTCCCCCCACCCGCTGAGTTATGGGAGTTGACTGGCAGGCAGGCAGACTGCAGGTGGGGTTAAAATAAAAGCAGGTGGGGCCACACGAAGTGGTTGGGGGTTAAAACGCTGACACACTGCATGCATTGCATATTTTATGGCGCGTCAACACGAGACCATGTGTCACCCGGCATGGGGTCTCCATTTTGGGAGTGAAGGCCAGGATTCTGCAGCCAGCAAGCCCATCAAAGTGGTCATTTATGTTCCCGCCGTCCGGATATTGAAAAATCGCACGCCCAGCGACAGCTCGGGGACAAAATATATACACGAACAACAAAAGTAAGGAAAGAGGGGGGTCTTTTCAAGAAGGAAAATTAAGTTGGAAAACTGGAGAGTCAAAAGAGTGATGACCTGGGTGAGAAGTGGAGGGAATATGATAAAGGTTAGGGGTTATAGAAATTATTAGAAGGTCAAGTTTTTAAGATTTTATTAGAGATTAATTTTATATTAGATTTTTAACATAAAAAAAGTACTAAAAGTAAATTTAAAAATTATTAAACATTCATTTAATTAATTCCAAAATATATTAAGCCACAAATTAATACATTTTCCCCTTTAAAGTTCCATTTAATATCCCTTTCATAATATTTTTAACAAAAAGAAACTCTTTAAAATTTATTGGAATATTATTAAACATTAAAATAAATTAAAAAATAAATTAAACCACAAATAAATACATTTTCCTTCTCCAAAGTCCCATGTAATATCCTTTTCATAATTATTTTTCCCAGAATTTAATGCCAACCACTTGACCAAATTAAAGTTGATTGACCTTGTGGTAATAAAAGCTTCACCTTTCTGTGGACACTGTGGACATATAATTACTTTTGATTAATGTCCCAGCTGATTATTTTTAATGGCTTCTCTCCTGCAATATTATTTTAATCTGCATATAATTCCCCCCTTAAACCTGATAACAACAAACCCATCGAGTGGCCCAAAACGACCCACATCACATTGGCCTCAAATGACACACCACACAACACACACATGCAGGCACGAAAAGAATTCCAACGCTGCATACTTTTCCATGTAGGAGACAGGTGAGAAAGGAGAAGGATTTAATGCCAACTTCTGCTAGGCTATTCGAGTGCTGTAAGAGCATTAATTAAAGCGTTTTATCTGCACAAAATGTTTGTTTAATTAACTATATAATGACACTTACCCACTCTCTTACTTTTCTGTGTTGATATTTGAAATTTAATTGCCACACAGAGGAGAGGAGGGAGCAGGAAGGAGAGAAGCGAGTTCATTTACAGGCCCGCAGCGGATTTGTTTTAAAAACCCATTACCGGGGTATTACTTGCAAGTAAATAAATGTTGTTTTTTTCACACGCGTACTATATACGTGTATTTGTTAGAGGGCTTGGCTGCGCTCATTTGTTTGCATTTGTATGGGGTGTTAAATTATCCTCAGGATAAACGTAAAAGTGCAAAAAGTGCCGGCATGCTCGAAAGCGTGTTGTGTGTACTCTTTCTTAAGGGTAAACTAAATTTATTAACAAGAAAAGTTAAGTGTTCTGAAAAGTAAAATACAGCAAAAACACACATGATTTTCCGGCCTTCTAACTATAAATTTTAGTTATTTTCTTTCTTATTTGTTTTCTAAAATCTTTTCTAGATTTTAAGTCTTCTAAAAGTGTATTTCCATATTCGGTCTCCAAACAGAATCCTTTCTCTCCTGTTTTTGTATGTTTCCCTTCATCGCGTTCTTCTTCTTGTCGCCTGTTTCCGGTTTGTAGGTGCATTCTGTGTATTTGTTTGTTTATTTGTATGTCTGTCTGTCTATCTGTCTGCCTGTAGGTATGTCTGTTGGTATGTCTCGGCCTGTGTTTGTGAGTGTTTGCCGCCCGCGCTTGTCGCTTATGCAACGCATTAAATGAGCTTAGTTTTAGTTGACTTCCCACTGCCACTTTGGCTTACAGGGTCTTGTGCGGACTCCGCATGGAGCATTCGCTTTCATTCCATTGCAAAAAGACGCCAGCTCTGTGCTCCCTGGCCCCCTACTACTGCCTTGTAATTTCATTAGAGCGCTTTATCTGGGAGGAAGGCGAAGACGCATCTCACTCGAAGCGACTCGACTTTAAGCGACCTTGTTGATATTTGCGCCAGGAAATTAAGCTATAGGGTGTGGGGGCCGTATCACAAATGGAGATTCCTGCACATCCTTGTAATGCTAAGAATACATTCTCGCAATCGAGAAAAAAAGCAAGCGGAGTAAAGCACAAAGTTTGGACACATGGAATATTTTACACAATTTGTCAATGATAATCTTGAGTTTTTTATACATTTCTTAAAATACTTTTATTAGCTTTTATCGGGGAAAATGTTCAAAGAAAGTTTGTTTACCTTAGGGGTCTTGAAATTATTAACTTAAAATTGAATTTTACATCTTAAATGTGCTCAATTTATATCTTTTTTTTATTTAATTTGTAATAATTATTTAATCTAAAACAAACCCCACTTTTTTCTCACTACACCCAAGTCACCAAATCAAGTTCCCACACCTGTGTTAATGTTGGAAATCCCCAGGTATTTTGATTTGACCAAACCCTAAACCCAATTGAAGCCGGTTTTTGTGGTCAGCCAGGTGATTTGCCAAGGTGATCCCTGCCATAACAGCAACCCCAAAAAAGTAGGCAATGACCAAAAGTGGCGCCGTGAGGCAAAGTTTCAGCTTATTAGCTGTGAGTAATGATGCAATTAGCAGGGAAGGTACCTGGCCCTGGACTGCCTCTGCCTGCCTGATTACTTGATTAGATGTTCGCCGAGCAGCAGCAGCAGACACGTGTGCCAATTAGTTGGCCAGGTGAGTGAGTGAGTGAGTGAGTGGAAGGCGATTGATTTCTATCAGTCGGAAACCGAAATGCGCCCAATGCTTAACCTTCCAAACACGTGTCGTGGGGGTTCTTGTTATTTATAGTTGATTTATTTCTATAAATATTGTGTGGGGAATATTATTTTCTTCATTTCTTTTATTTAGAGGAAATCGGTTAATGGATACTAATAAATTCTCTCCAATAACTCCCTTAAAATATTCCCTTTCCACAGTAACACCAAGTACTTGCGCTCCAATTAGCTTATCCAAGATCTCAAAATTGATTGTAAGCCATTATGGGGTTAAGCCACACCTCCGCCGCCCTCTTTCACTTGTATTTCCAATTTAATTCCGTGCCGTATTGAGACATTTTCCCCATGGCCTATAATTTTCAAGCGTAATTAACCCCCACACGCCCGATCCGGTGAGAGAGTCCTCCTCCAGAAGTGGGGTAAATATGCCTTAGCCCCTCGACAAAAAAGCACTTTGGCCGTCGCCAAAGCAACTTCACTGAGTAATCTATATATCATAAATAAAAACCTCCTCAAGGAGGTAACTGTGTGTGCGCTCGAGAGAAGCGGAAGTTACTTCTCTCTCGGCAACTCCAGGACACTAAACAATGTGAAAATTATACAACAAATGGCCATTATATGGCATCGGCTGGGTGGAGCTGGGGAGGCGGTGCTCGTTAGGAGCACCACAGCTAACCCCGCAATCCATTCTTTCATCCTTTCCAACGCGAGGGCAATAAATGAGTTTAAACTAGAAAATTTATTATACGCGGCGAAACTACTTAAGTCACATACAGACACACACACACACGTATGAGTGGAAAGAATGAGGATACACGGGGAGAAATGTAAATATTAAAGAGTGAAATATACTTAAAAAACAAGGTATTGAAAAACAAATGAAAATATTAAAAATAATATATATATTTAGGTCAAAGAAAAAGCTTATGCTGAAGGACATTGCCAGTATCGTCTTTCGTATCCGATAAATTATAGCCCCCAGAACTTAGCTTGGTTGTCTCTAGTTTGCAGTTAAAACCAGTTGAGAATTATAGTTTAGAATAAGTGCATAAAAGCCAAGAAAGCTCCTTGTGGGCCTTTGGACTATATAATATAATAATAAATACCTTAAAATTTTAAAATTTTTTTATTTTTTAGGTAAGTTTTCTAAATACACTAATATTTTCTTTTAAAAATTTGATTTCATTACCTTAAAGCAAGAATTCACTCTGCTGTTTTTAGTATTAATTGCTAATAACTGGCTTAAAAATGTTCTAACATTGAAATTTAAATATTTACAATCACAATTTCCCTTTTGAAAACCCTTACAAAATGTATATACACTTTTAAGTTCAGTGTAAAGCCAGAGACACGCAAAGGCAACGTCCTTAAAGTCGCGACTTGTGACTTTCCCCTGCAGCACCGCCCCTTCCCAGCCCTCGAGAAGCGCCTGTTTAGGCCAATATAATCACGCAGCCCAGACGACAGTTGCGGGGGACTCGTTGGTGGGGTTGCCTCCTGCTGCTTGAGTAATTCAATAAAATAACCAATTTGTTGAAAAAAAAAAATAGGAAAAGAAAAGAAAAGATGGGGAGAAGAAATAGTATAACAACAAGCGACAACAACAAGCCCCAGCAAAAAGCCAAGTTGTCACACAAAACATGAGCGTGGGAAAGGGGGTTCACCCTGCCAGAGGGTTGTCAGGGTTGTGGCGGCACTGCCAGGGTGGGGGGTTAAAGGTTGCGGGAACAATCTCTGTGAACAGCAGCCCAACAACACAACTCGAACTGCCGCGTCACGTGCCAAGCGCTAGAGCAAAAATATTTTTCTTTATTTTTTATTCCAGCACAAATACAGGCATGGCCACACATGGGAAAATAATATAAAGACCTGGCACATATGTATGAATCCATACATATATATATATTTGTATATGTATGTGGACTATATTGTATGGCCATTGTCGTGGGGCTAAAACAGTGGAAAACATTTCTATGAAATCTTAATGGAACGATTCTTCGAAATTGAATTCGGATTTGTGGAATTCTTAATTGCAAATGAAATGGAATTTTCAATTTTTAAAGGCAAGTGACTTGGCATAACAACAACCCTCGTTGAAAGATTTATATTTTATAAATTAAATTCACTTTGTGGGCTTGAAACATTTTACTAAATGGATTTTCTTGTTGAATTTTTAATTAAAAAGGGAAATGGATTTTTTGAGTCTTGAGTTGTCAAGTTATTTATTGTGAAGGAAATGGGTTTTCAAGATGAATATCTCAAGGGAAAATGGAAGTGATATCAGCTGATCTGAAGTAGCATTGGATTTATGCTTTTTCATTAAATAGTCAAAGGGTCTTGAGGGAATTTTAGGCTGGGAAAAACGAATAAATGGAATATTCTTTATTTCCTAGTTAACAATCATTGTTTTTTTTTTTCATAATAATATCAAAATATTTAAAAATAATATAATTAATTGTTTTTAATTGTATCCTTTATCTTTTACCTAATATAAATTTTAATCAAAATTCATTTTAAAATATGCTCTTTCTCTCTTAGTAACTAAATAAAAAATCCCATAAATCACCTAAGATTATAAAACAAAATAAAACCCTTAATAGCCAGAGAAACCCCTATATATTCATGAAAATCCCGCTATATCTCTGTGCAAATAATATAATTTCACAGCCCATTGATTCCCACTGTGGCACCGTGTGCTGCCTTGGCTCCGGTGGCTGGTTAAACTCCATTGACTTGTGAAAAATTGAAAATAAAAATTTTCCGCGACATTATTAAAGTAAACATTGGCGAAAAGGGTGTGATTATGACGAGCCAAGCGGAGCAGCAGCAGGCAGCTGGGAATGCCAGCTAGCAAAGGGGGAGCCAGAAGCCAACAACAGCAGACAGGACCTGGTGCTGGTCCCGGACCCAGATCCTGATCCTGGGCCCTTTCTAGTCTGAATTTGCCATGGCAAGCTTCCAATTGTGGTGGCTGTTTATGGCGTTTGCCATGTGTCTGGCTGAATTGACGTCAGCCAAGAGGGTTTTGGGGCTGGAGTTGGCTTTCGTTATTCGCCTTTTGCCATTTCGCGTTTTAAAAAGTTTTCGGGCTCCCAGTGGCGCAATCAGCGCCCGGAATAAGCGCAGTTTTTGGTTGGAGCCACCACAAAAGCATGCTACATTATTCACACAACCCACACACACACACTGCACACAACCCACACACACACAGTGCATACACCCACTCTACACACACACTGTGGGCGGTCTGAAATGATAACAAGGCTGCTGATGACTTCCGTGTGCTGACTCGGCTTGATTTGACTGCCGCCTGACTTGACTTCCCCTGACTGTCGAGGCCAAATCAAAAATTGAAAATAAGGTTAAGTAGCTATTAGGCGCATAATGCACACCATCTATATCCCTCCACCCTTCCATCCCCTGCTGCACATTATAAATGGCAATTTAATAAACGATCTATGGGGGTTGGGGTAAGGGTAAGTATAAAGGGAACACCATTGATGGCGGTGTCTTTTGGGCCGCGTAATTACTTTGGAATATTTCATTAGAATTTCACGGAGCATTAGAGACAGCAGAAACTTTTGTGTGTCATACACAGAGAATAAAATTAGCAGAAAACAAAGGAAGGTTTCTTAAGAAATTATTTATTTAAATACTATTAAAAAAGCTAAAGTATAGAAAAAGGTTTCTAAATGAGGTTTAGACCATGTATTCTTTCTTCAAGATTATTTTTATAATATAGGTATAGGTTTGCCTTTTCTAGCTTCTAGTTTCTTGAACCCCTTTTTTATTTATATCAAAAATTAAGTTGAATTTTAATTTAAGAAACCCTTCTTATAACCAGAATTTCCCCATGACTTCCTGTGTATTTTCTTCTGACCTTTTGGAGGCCCGGTTTTTTATTTGGAAAATGGCCAGTTTCAGGCTCGCACACAAATGGCGGCAATCCAGGCGTAAAAACTTTTGCCAAACTTTGCATACTTTCTGGCGGCGCGGCGCTCTTGGCCCCCCAAAAATTTGTATGTACAACGGTGGCCATTTGTCTGGAAAAAAATAGAAAAAGAAGCCAGCGAAGAGGAAAGAGCCGAAAAGCTGGCAATCAATCAATTGGCCAAGCTAATTGGAGCGGGGATAACAAAGCGAAAGAGTCCATTAGGACGTGGCGAAAAATCACGTCTATATTCTGGCTATATACCTACTTAAAATGCAGCGGGATTTGAGCAAATATTGAATAAATTTAGCGACACTTCCAGTTTCCAGAGAGGTAGGGAGATAGCTCCTAGCATTACGCATACGTCAACTGCGACACTTGGAAAGTCAGCGAGTGAATTTTTCATGGCTAATTGAGTGGCAACTTGGGAGCAATGAGCAGCGTCGCGTCGCGTTGCGTTGCGTTGCGTCTCTCTGGCTCATAAATAATTGATAATGGGAAAAGCAAGTGCCGTTGAATGCACCTGCGTCCCATCTACGCACACTATTGCCACTCATTCGCACACACAGACACGTGGAGGAGGTGTAGACGAAGCAGGACGCATTTCAATAATGGCTGCCATGGCGCCAGCGACAACTTTGATTGCCTAGGAGTGAGTGAGTGAGGATGTTGTAGTCAGGATGCCCCAGGATGAAACAAACTTCAACTACATTACATGCCAGGCAATCGCTCTGGCACCTATCCTTTAATATATCTCTGTACAGTGAGAGAGGAAAAGGTAACAGGAAAGATCAAATTAAGCTCTTCAAATAAGCTCTTTTTTTCTCTCTTTAATGGGATTTCTATTTTTTGAGATAGAACTTTGTAAAGCAGCTTAATTTAAACCTTATAAAACACTCTACTATTGATTTACTTCTCGTGTTCCCAAGTTTTAATTAAACTATTTTATTTATGATAATTTTCTGATTATTTTACTTTTCCTACTCTGTACTCTTATCCCTTTCTCTTCTTCTCTTCTTCTGTTCTTTTGATATGCATAAGTGACTGCACCCATACTTGCACACACACTAACTCCTGCTCTCCCCCAAAACTCTCTCTTACACACACACACTCACACAAAAGTCATCAGCAATAATGAGATGGTAATGTTAATGAAATTTGTTGCCCTACTGCTCCCTCCCCCTCTCTCTTTCTTCATCTCTCTCTTGATGCTTTCGGCACTCTTGGGCAAAGTTTCGAGTACCCGAAACCCCAAGCAACGGCAGCAGAGACTAGTCACTGAAGAGTACACTAATGAAGTCATTGATAAGCAGACAAGTACAGCAACAATCTGAACGAGTAATGGAGGCATCAAGAGGTGCCCTCTGAAATACAGTTAAAGCCACAATAATAGGACAATAAGTATTTGGAAGTGAATTTATTTAATATTAAATATATTAGAAGACTTTTGAGCTTGGCTTTACAATTTAAAATAGTTTTTGAATAATCTAATTTTTAAATTTTAATAATTTCTAACAAATTTTATACTCTTTTTAAAGCTTCTTTAGAATTTTCACCTAGAGTTCCTCCCATTTTACCCTCTGCTGTTTTCCCAGTCCAATGCTCGCTCACACGGCCAAGTTGATTAGGTCATGAGAGTCATTCGCCTGCATATTTGGTTACAGCGCTGGGAGACAATGGCAGACATTACTCAACTGGCAGTGCCAGGGGATCTGAAAGGGGAACACCGGGACACAGATGAACAGCATCGCTGCTATTGCTATTTGTACTTGAAATCTCATTAAAGTTGAAGCACTTGTCTGCGCCACTAAAGGACTCCTAGTAGTCGTCGTCTTAGGAAAATGAGACGAAGGAGCTCCTCCTCCTCCTCCGGCTTCTCTTCTCTGTGTATAGGGCTAGTTTGCATTGCGCTCTCGCCATAACGACAAAATTTAATTATACAACACAAAAGCCAAGGAGAAGTCCAAACAACATCAACAAAAGCTGCGGCAAATTGAAATTTCTGCCCTTTGACTTTTGGCCCCCGAAAAAAATGAGAGAAGAGAATGCTGTAGGAAAAGTCCTCAGGCTTTTTTTTTATTTCTCAAAACCATTTTCCTTGCCTTTAACCGCAATTCACAAAACATGTATGTGTGAGGAAAAATATTTAAAAGAGTGTGAAGAAAAAAATAAAAATAAAAAAGAGTAAAGGTATTGAAAAGTTAGCCACGCCCTCGGTGCCAAAGTGCAGCTGGTATAATAATTGCGGTTATTTGCAGGAGGCTGCATCCTGCGGTCACTGCGGCTAACCAATTGGGCGGACCCGCAAGGATGGGATGGGTTGCCCTGCCATTCACACACAACCAGCGCACTCAGCAAGCACACTTACAGCCGGCTCACACACAGCTGTAGACAGCAGAATTACAAAGGCATGACCCAAGGAAAGAATAACTCTTTGTGCGCCGCCAGAAGGTAGGCAACGGAAAAATGAGCCTCTGGATTAAAGAACTGGGAATACCCTAGGGAAATGAATCTGAGTGGGTTTTTAAGGGAGTTTTGTGTAATATTTATCATCATTTAATATTTATATAAGATTAGTAGTTATAAGGAAACTAGAAAAGAACTAGATGTGAGAGAAAATTATGTATATTTACTATAAGTTCAGGATTTTCTTCTTTTTTAAAACATAAATGTTAAATTTTGCTGTCTCAGAATTTAACAAAAAAATTCAAGCTCCTTATATATCTCAGATTTTGTTATTTAAGTTATTTAACTTTTTGTATTTCTAGCTAGCAATCCAGTTCCCTTAGGAGCCTTACTTTTCCTTGAAGTTAAGACACTTTGTGGACTGTGCCTGCAGGCAAAGTGGAAAAACTGCTGACTTGGCCAGGGCAATGTGGAGTTAAGTGGTGGATCCAGGTGAGACACTGGCCAGAGGGACAGGAGAGCAACTTCCGGCTGAGCTGGCCCAGATGGATGTGCCTGGGATGGATATGAATGGGAGGAAAGAGATGCTGTGGCGGCCACTCGACCACAAAAGCATAAGTTGCCAATTAAACTGGAATGCTTTGCTGGTTTGCTGCCATTCCCCAGGACTCGGAGACAGACAGACAGAGAGAGATAGGAAGCTGCATAGCTTGGCATTAATTTCATAACCTGCCTTTTTATGGCCAACTACCCAAATTGGGTCAACATTGACAATGGCCAGGGCCAGCCAGGAATAGGGAAGGAAGGAGGGGCAGGAGAAGCTGCAAAGTAGAGCATTCCGGTGTCCAAAGGACCTCGCTTGGCTCCCATTCATCCTGGCTTGGTGGTGGTGGTGTCGGTTTCGCTGCCACTTCCGTTTCGCAGTTACTTTGAGTGTAATAATTATCGCCGCATCGCTGCCTTTGCAATTATGCAAATTTGTCTGAGCTAATTGTCTATGATTCCTCTTTTGCCCCAACCCAAAAAATAAGATATATATATATATATGTGTAAAGGAATAACTTACTTGATCCGATTGTAGACGAGCAGCTCGGCTATGTCACGTCCCAGGCCTGAGTATGTGGTCTCCACAAAGACCAATACCTTGGGATCTATCCTTAGACGAGCCTCGGATCGATGATCTGGCGCTGGTGAGGCATCGCGGATGTGCTTGCCACCCGCATTGATCATCCGGCAGTTGATAATGGGCGCGGGATGGGTGTCGCGTTGAATGAGACTGCAAAAAAATAATATAGAAAAATATATTATTAGTTTTTGTTGGAAAGAAAATAAATAAGAAAAGGGTGGGAATAAAAAATGTAGTGTAGTGGCCTTCCCTTGTGCTCTGGCTAAACCTAAAGCTTAAAGAAAAGTTGTATTTCCCTTTATAATTTCACCTTTTACTAAAAATAAAAGGAAAACCCCTCTCAAAGCTTAAACATTTAAATATTTACCAAAGCAATTAAATGAAATAAAGGAACAGACGTTGACTTTGCAAGCTGTCAGAGGAGGAGATGAAGAAGGAACTCATGCATAAAAAAAATATGCTAGAAATAATAAAATGGCAAACTGCACAAAGCCCCGAAATGCAACATTTTGTTGAAGGGCTTTTCGGGGGGTTTGTATTTTGAGATAGTCGAAGAGCTCTGTGCTGTTCTTCCGCTCCAAAAGATGTGGATGAGGCGCTGGCGGCTTTCATTTATTGTATTTGCTTTGTCAGCCGGGAATTCGGCAGGGGGAATGGCCAAAAACCAGGGAGAAGCTATGACACAACACAGCGAACTACAGAGGAGCACAACGTGTTGCAGCCAAAAATGAAGTAGCAGGAGGAGAAACGAACTAAGGCCGCGCGCACACTACGAGCGGAAAGCGGAGCTGACGGTTGAGCTTATCAGCGAGCTTATCCGCGGAGAGCTTACCAGCGAGCTGAGCTTTTTGCAGCCGCGCACACTGCGAGCTGAAGCTGATGTTGATTTGTAATTGTTTTTCAAGCAATACGTTAAAAAAAAAACATTTTTTAATTCTTTAAAATTTTTAAAATATCGTTGTTAATGCGATGACATATTTATTTAGATCATCATGGCATTTAAATTTCGAAATCGGACCACCCAGTTCTCCAGAATATGGTTGACAAAGTACGTTTTTTTAGTGTACTTTGGCACCCTGTATCTCGGAAAGTTGACAATATTTTTATTTTAATAAATATTAAAAAAATTCTTCATACTTTTCTATATAACTGGACAGAAATTTAAATTTCTGTTACTTAAGCGCTAATTAGGGCAATTTTTTAAAGAATAGTCTAAAAAATCAGCTCGCGTCAGCTGCTGAAAAAATCAAACATGTTTGGTTGATCAAACAGAGCGGAGCGGAGCTGACCTTATCAGCTTTCAGCTCCGCTCTCAGTGTGCGCGCTCTCATACAAGTAGTGTGTTTGTTTCAGAGAGCTGATAAGCCGTCAGCCGTCAGCTCCGCTTTCAGCTCGTAGTGTGCGCGCGGCCTTAGAGCGTGGAGGGACGGCAGCCAAATTGAGATACGCGACAACGCTGCGTATGCGTAATATGCAAACATCGTTGGCGGTTGTCGTTAGCGTTTGAGCTTGATGTCGCCTCCTGTTCGTTGCCACAAGATAAAAGCCAACCAGCTGGTGACTTTTCTCTATATGTCTAGTTAGGGGACACGGGAAAAAATATTTATAGCTTTTAGTTTCTGTTAATTGATGGACTTTGTAATGATTTTCATAAATAAAACCAAAAAAACTGTATCTTGTTTTAATTTTAGAAAATAGTTCAGGACATGTGATGCGAACAAGTAAATGTTTTTTGCTGCAGTGCATCATAGGGATGGTATAATATCGATATATCGGTCACAAGGAAAATCAATATAAATTAAATATAAATTCTACGATATATATGTTCGATAAATCGATATTCTGATTAATAGATTAAACCAAAATAACAAAAAATAAATAAATTAAAATATTTTCTACTACTTTTTCCGTATTTTTCAATAATATCGATAATATGCCATAATATGTGATACTTTTCGATATCTAAATTTTCGATATACTGAATAATAATATATTTTCTATATTATTTAGAGCGCGATATTTTTGACTATATATTAAATCATACTTTTCTCTTGATATTCCTCCACAGAGCTTCCTCTGTTTTCTGTATGTGCCTGTCGCACATATCTTCATTTGCCTGTATTTTACTTGGGTTTCCCTGGGTCCTTGTGCTTCTCCTTGTGTCCTCTTTAAAAAGGCAACAATGCGGCTCATTAACAAACCAACAACGAGCTGAAAACTGAGCTATCCAATGTAAGTTTGTGTGTCTCTACTTAGGCTCTCCATCTCCATCTCCCTCTGACTCGACTCCGTGCATGTCTGTCTGCTTGGGTCAGAACTTTTCTCATAGGAGTGGAAAAGTTTGTGCCCTAAAACAACCTGAGAATCACCTTTGACCTGGGCAACTTTCCTATTTGGATTTTATCATGCTTTAGGAGAGCCCAACGCCCACCCTGAGTCGTTTTATTATAAAGCTTATGCAATTTCCACATATATCCTGGCTGGCTTCCGGAAAACTTGCATCAGTACAAAGAAAAAAAACAAAAATAATAATAATAGCAAAAGGAGAAAAGAAAAACAAGCGAAGCTGAGAGAAAGCGCTTAGGCAAAAGCGGCAACATGTGTAAAAACCTTTTGCTGAGCGCCTTTCAAGTGAAATCCCCAAAATTAACAAAAACCTATTAGGCCAAGCTCCGAAATCTGCAAAGGCACCGCACAGGACATGCAGGCAGACAGGCAGCCAGGCGAGGAGTCCTGTGCTGCCTTTGCAAAATGTAAATACTTTTTGCATTACAAAAAGGGGGAGGGCAAGTCCGTGCGGGCAGGCAGGTGGATCCTGGCAGGCTGGCAAAACTTTTGCACTGCCAAAACAAAATATTTAGATAGCAAACGAACACATATACACGGCAGCCACAAACACACACACACGGCCAAAAATAAAACAGGTGAGTAGGTAGAAAAATATCCAAATTCAAGGTTTTCCCTTTCTCTTTTTCCTCCCAAAGCAGGGCGTAATGTGGAGGACTACACTCGGTAAATCAAAACATTAGCTATAAATATAAAAGTGTACAAGTTTCGCTTTAGTTTCCCAAGTGCATGTCAAATTTATGCGAATTTCGTGTGAGCCAACGAAATATATTATTTTTAAGGAGAAACACCTAGTAATAAAATATGTGTAATTCAACAAAAAGTTTGCCAAAGCCTCCGATTTCCGTTTTTCATTTAGTTTACTGACCCAGCCAACTGCAATTAATTCGCTTTTCGGATATGGTAATAAATGTTGTTTTAATTAAATCCTCACTGTTTTGTTGAAATATAATTACAATGACTGTTGTCTGTATGGCAATCAGTTTCTATTGTCTTTAGTTAACTTGGTAAAAGTTGTTATGTTAGTTATTCATAAATCTTTAATTAACTTAGAGAATTAAAAGGGAAAAAAATGCAATCAATGGGGGGTTTTGTTATTCAGTTTGGAGTAATAAATAAAATGCAGTACAAAAGGTATTATTTATTGTAGTTTAAATTGAATTTCTGTATTTTTAATACTTGGTGAAAAACAAGAAATATATTTCCAAGAATATTTTTTAATAAAAATCCTTACCATTAAGGTTTATAAAAAACATTTTAATTAAATTACTTCTTAGTTTTCTTGTTTAAAACTATTTAAAGATTTTCCTTAAATATAAAACTCCAACTTTAAATCACAGATAAAATTCTAGCTAATTACTCTAACTAATTACCCCCTTAAAAACTTCATTTATAACTTTTTAGATCAAATTTTGATCCTTTGAGGGCTGCCCCTCTCCCTCTTACTGACTTTTATTCATCTCTTCAACTGGGTAAAAGTAAAAAAAAGTAAGTTTGCTCCTACCTGGGCAACCTTTACAGAACGTTTTCATAGTTGATCAGCAAAAAAAAAAAAAAAAAAAAAAAAAAAAAAAAAAAAAAAAAAAAAAAAAAAAAAAAAAAAAGGAACAGAAAGAAGGACACAACTTTTGTGATGCCCAAAGCTCGAGTCCTGGGCCGCTCCTGATGAAGAAATTCTGCCCCGCTGGCTCAGCCTTCTTGTTTGCATTTCGTGCAACATTTGCAAGGCAGGCAACCTGTTCTGTGCCCGTTCGCTCGTTCGTTTTTCTTGGCCTCAGTTTCGCTGATTTATTTGTGCACAGCACAAAATTTCCGTTTCCGCTGGCAAAGAAGGGGGCGTGTCCCCCGAAAAAGAGCAGGGTGGAGACTGAGGCGGAGGCGGGGGGAGGCGTGGTCGAAGGGCCATAGTTTCGTCTTTTGTGCTGCATAAATTAGGCAACAAAAAGTCAGTTTATGCATTTGCGACGTGTTATTTATGCGGGCGTGCAACAAACTTGGCAAACTGCTAGCTCCCGCGCAAATGTTGCGCTGTCAACGAAGCTGGGAAAATGTGGGGGACACACTTGGAGGAAATTTTAGATAGAAAAACGATTTTTTTAAGAATTAAGCCTTAAGTCTAAACTCTAAATGCCCCATAACAAGATATCTAAGCTCCAAAGAACACATAAAAAATTGATAAATATTATTTTTCTCCGAAACACATATTTTGTTTATGCTGCTCAATTTCTCTCAGTGCATGAATGCAGGGCAGGCGAACGCTGACGGCCATGAGCGTGGCCAAGGCTTATTAGTCAAGTTGGAAGACATGACGCGAGGCGGTTTTATTGAATCCGTGAGCGCATAAATTGCAGCATACGTATATAACGTATACGTATACGTTATACGTTATACGTTAAGCCCCCTCCCCGGGGGACTTTAAGGCTTTTCCGCAAGGAACAATAGGAATATGACTCCGGATGCCTCCTCGAACTGGGCAAAGCCAGCGAGCTCAGCTCAGACAATAAATCGTATGTAAAAATTTGTAATAAATTTGCAAAGTAGCAAATGCAGCAGCCGCAAAAGCTGAGAGCTGAGATGCGCTCTCGGCCAACGGGGCGCATACGTAATGCAGATTTTTTCGGTGAAAGAAGCAGAGACCCTGTGAAAAACGGGACAGCCACCACGGCAGCAGTAGCAGCAGCAGCAAATGCATAATAAAATGCGAATCTAGCACAAGGATATGTGTAGTGCGCTATATAAAAAGGATATCTGAGGGGACAAAAAGGGAGCGTAAAAAATATATTTAGTTTTCCACCAAAAAAGGAGAGCAAAGAAAATGAATAAAGCAAACACCGCAGCAGCGCCAAAAAGGGTGCTGGCCAAATGCAAAAAGCAAACGAAACTTTTTTTTTTTTTTTGAGGGAAAAGAAGACAAAGCGGCAGCCACTTAAACAGAAATGGGCCAAAAGCAAACCGAACCAAGCCAAGCCAAGTTGAGACGGCGAAATGAGCTGGCTGAGTAAACTAAGCGCGGCTTCTGGCCAGAAATATCGCCCGGCGATTTGCGGTCGAAGCTTGTCAATGTCAGGCCAAAAGTAAATTAAACTCGAGTGCAGCGAAAACGTTTGCTCTGGTCCCCAGAAACGACTTTAAGAGCAGATTAAGCAATGCTGCAGAAGGGCATTGTGTTTCAAGTATGAAGGGGATTTATACAAAAAGAAATTTTATATTAAATTAAAATTAAAGAGAAGCTTAAATATGATTTCATAAAATGAAAGTCCTTCTAAAATTACCAAACGGTTGATTTCTTTATGAGGCTTCTTGGCTGAAAACTGTATAAATCGAATTCTGATTTCTTGTTTTAGGATTAGGAATGGCAAAAAATATCAAATTATCGATATTATATTGATATTTAACGCTAAAGGTAATATAATATATCGAATTTTTTAAGTTTCAAGATTTTTCAAGCAAGTGGCATCTACAATTAATGTAAATTAAGTCTGCAAAAATCATTAAAAAATGTTATATCGATAATTTATCGATATTTGATATCTTTATGCTGCAAGATTTTTTATGGTACTCAAAAATCGTTTAAAAATTTAAGGAATAATCTACTATTCAAAGAGTTTAAAAATCCATATATACCACTTCAATTTCTATATATTTTAATTACAATTAAAACTATCAACCCCCCTCCTAGTTTTATTTCCTGCAACATTATATATAATTACCTCATTTTCAACACCTTCAAAATTAATTGCAATTCAAAGAATATTATTGCTTGCAGTGGAAACGCTTACTTTGCAATAAATTGGCAATGGCAAATTGAATTATTTTACACATCCATTGTGTGTGCCCCAGGGCATTGCGCCTTTTGTTGCAATCGCATATTTTCGAACTCTCGAGCATTAAGGGGATTCCCCCTCCCGACAACTGGGCGGCCACTTAAGAACAATGAGGAAACCCGGGAAATGGCGGGGGGAACCGATGAAAATATGTACTTGAAATAAAGACTCGACATCGGAATATCGACGACTCAACGAGGACTCAACGATTGTGGTCGAAACTGGAAACGGGAAAAAGCGAAGAAAAAAAAGTTAATTAAATAAATCAAGCAAGGCAAGTTCAATTGAATTGCAGGCCGGGAAATGAGTGGGAAAATGTCATGAACCATTCGAAGAACAGAGGCCGGAAAAAGGACTCTCTGCCAGGATACTCGGGCCAAATGAACTGTGAACTGGTGTGAGGGGGTGGGGGGAAATGTCAGGGAAAAGTCGGGAAATTGCCAGACGGCGGCGGCGGGTATATGCAAAAGGCGTCCGTTTGTCTGTTTCCCTGTTTGTTTGTAATTGCATTTAAAGCAAATAAATGTAATTATTTATTGCATTTCGCAGGGACATCCCGACAAGGATTGGTCAGTGTCCGAGGAATCCGAGGAATGGAAAAATCGTTGTGCACGCGTTTTCCTTCCACATGGATTTGTGCAAATACGCATATGTAATCGTATTTTAATAACACAGCAGCATCCCCAACTGAATCGAATTGAACCGGCGGCCATTTGTCGTTCCATAATCGCATTTTCAATTAAAATATTTAGTCAATTAATGCACGCAAATGTGAATCACATCACGTATACGTCATGTGCAACGCAAACAAGCAACGAAAACACACACACTGGCACGCAGTTGTTTACGCTTAAATTACTCGACCGACGCCAGTAATTTATGTGTTGATTATCGACGAAGCATTTGTGCCGTATTTAGTGCAGTTATAACAATTTTAGCTGGAAAAAACAGCAGTCCTCACATACACACACACATCTAACATCAAATTGCATTTATCGCACTTAACACGCAAAGCAAATAATGTTTCCAAACTAAACACATGGCGGCGAGTGTGCTTTGTACATACAGAAACGTCTGTATATATATCGTGTTTATTTGGTGACAGGCGTTGTGATTGCACGTCCTGGCAGGCGACAGGATAGTCGCAATCGCAATCGCATTCGCCAGGATAACAGCTGAATAAGCGGCTTGTCAGGCAAATTAGCGATTAAATTGGTCGAGTTTTTTGCAACTAAATTGAAAGTTTAATGGGGATAAAATAAACACTAAACTTTTGTCAGATTAATTGCTTTTCAAAAGGTTTTTAAAAGCAAATAAAATCGTTCAGACAAAAGTATAAATTATAAACAAGGAAGAGTAATAGTTTTAATTTATAAATAAGGACAAAATATAAGGTATTTTTAGCAAATAAATAAAGAAATAGTACTTTAAAGTGGCTAATCAACTAAAAGAAAAGAGAATGTTATATAAAATAATAATTATAATATTTAAAAAATAACAAGTTTTCTAAAATTTCATTAGATTATATAAGTTTCTACCTTTAATTGTATTTTACCTTTATAAATATCACAAAATATATGCTAAACAATTCCCTCTCTAAAAGCTTACTTCAAATATTTACAAACATTTAGCACCTAAAACTCCCCTGTAACCCAGTTGTATTTATATATATATATATATACCATATGTATTTAGAATTAAAACCTATTTGCAACAGACACTCAATTAAAATGCGGAATTAGGAATTACAAGTTTTTATTAAAAATGCATGTAAATTGGTTCATTTTTACAGGGAATTTTGTCAGGTTTTGCATTACAAATCAATTATTGTCGGCGTGTCAGGAGGAGGGAAACCCATCTCCATCCCCATTCCCCTATCTGTCAGTCACTCAGTCTGTGTTTCATGCAAATCACGTACGTTTGCATTTTGTCAAAATGCGTTTTGCACCTACAAGAGCAGCAAAAACAAATGCATAAATGCACAGTGCACTGTGGGTGAGTGTGTGTTGCGTGTAGGGTGTGTGTAGGGTGTGTGTGCGAGTGCAAATAATGACAGACAGCATAAACAAACACGCACATCGGATCCTGGATGGCGTCTATGGCCACAGGGGCAACCACAGGGACGCATCAGAGACGGAAGAGGAGACGGAGACGGAAGCCAGGATGCAGGACACGCCCACGCACACACACTCGACTAAGGCTTTAAACTTGGCACGTCACTTGTTTCCGCATTTTGCACGTAAAGGAGGGTCGGCCATAAGAAGTACGATATATACACGCAAAGAAATTAAAGTGTTTGTGATTTAAAAAAAAATGTAATATTAAAAAATTTTAATATTAAAAAATTTAAATATTAAAAAGTTTAAATATGAAAAAATTTAAATATTAAAAAATTAAAAAATTTAAATATTAAAAAATTCAAAAATACAAATTTTAAATAAAAAAAAAGGGTTAAAATCTTTTTAAAACGGTTTGAATTTCTTCTAAAATCACTCAGAAGTACTTATGAAATTTATTAAAAATAATAATAAAAATAAAGTTTTAAATTCAAAATTCCAAAATCACAGTCACAAAAATTATTTAGAAAAAAATAATTCATTGAAAAACATTATTATGTTGTAAATATATTAATAGTAATTAATAATAATAAAGAACAGGCTTTATTTTAAATAAATCTATTTTAAAATATTTATTAAAATTTAAATATTTATATTTTTTCTTACTTCCAACGTTTCTTTCAGTGCCTTTGCCCTGCAACTCACCCACACACACACTTGAACTCTGGCCATACGCATGCAACAATCATGGAGTCAGGCCATCTGAATTCATTAAAATTTAGCATACGCACACAGACTTACAGACACACACATGGCTAGTATGTGCCGTATGCCTCATGCAATTACTACAATATGGCCAGTCCTTTTTCCTCCTGATTGATGGTAACCCACTTAGCCAACTAATGAACTTTGCCACAGTCTTGAGCCCGTAAATTAAATTTCAAGTGCCCTGTGGACCAGGGTAAATATTTAATAATCAACTGGCATTTGGAAAATGTAAATAACATTTGCGCTTTGGTCAGGGATAAGAATTCCAGGATCCTTGTTTTAGCTGTAGTTGTTGTTGCTATTTGCGTTATGCTAGCGTGTTGGAGAGCAAGAAGTAAAATTCTTGAAAAAAATAAGGGAAAAAACGCACCTCTCCCAGGTAAAAAACTCCTGCAGCAATCTTTGCCGGCAAACCGTTGATGAAAGTAATCAAAAACTTCGCTGGCTGTTTGTGCAACTACTGCAGATGAGAGAGGGGTAGGGAAGGGGGCGAAAAATGGTTTCGGTAGAACTGTTTGTAAACCATAATTGCGCGCAAAAGTAGCTAACAGCCAGGTGAACCAAATAACTGTTTCTCTCGCTGCCAGCTAAAAATTTCATGGGAAAAATTTAATATACACCCTCTATGGAAAAAAACCAAAACGTAAAATGTACAGAGAAAATAATTAAGCAAGATTTATTGACATAAAAGTCGCACGTTTAAATTTTACTAAAAAAAACTGGGAATATATTACGCTGAAGAATATAAAATAATATAATATATAATATAAAGATGGAGCCAAACTATTTTTGTAGATTTGTAGATTTTTTTTTTGTCTACTAAAAACCAGGTATTTATCTGAAAGAAATGACAATCAAGAGGCTAAAGATTTGGTTATTGTGCCTAGCAATCTGTAAATTTTGTGTTCTCTGAAAATCTCAATAAATTCTCAAAACCTTGCTAAAGAGTTTCCTCTTTTTTCTTAGTAAATTCTTAATATTAGACTTTCAAAATAAGTTCAATAATAAAATAATTATTTTCTTCTAGTGCAAAACGTAAAAATGTTGAACTCGCGCACAATAATCACCAAAAAGAACATACTGCAAATACTGGTGCGAACAGCCAGCGAGAATGCTTCTTTAGTTACGCCGCGCACAATTATGAGCAATATTTTCCCGGGCGTTTCACATTTCCCCTCTTATTCGAGGACCACTTGTGCTGGGCACGAACCCAAGCCAACCCTATGCTCATAACCGTCGAAATGGCAGGCACCAAATGAGTTTTATTCTCGAGTATGTCATAGAAGCCGGAGCGGGAGAAGCCGAAAAAGAAAAACCCAGGTGCTGGGGTTTTTCTTTGAGAGCTCGAGAGCAGGAGCAGCGGCATGAAGCCAACCAAAAAGGTGTTGAACTGAACTCAAGCAAAAGGGGAACTCTTGTCGAAGGGCATTGGTAATGTTTAAGAATGAAACTTTTTTGTCGTTGGTGCAGAAAAATCGCTTGATGATTTGGCGAAAAGGTTGTTAAAGGGTTGGTAAAACTTTCCACTAAAAAAATAGAATGGCTCAAAACTTGAAAACTCTCTTAAATCGTTATCGCGATACATGACTTTCCGCTTACTAGAAAAAAAGTGAAAAGGGTTTTTCCCTTTCCCTTCTTTCCTCTCTCTCTCTCACACACACATAAATATTTTCCAATTTATTTTCGCTCCTTTACATCCCATTTTTTGGCACGCCACACACCTGTTTTAATTTAATTTCCAGCATATTGAAAACAATCCCTCTGCCTGTGTTCTCGTAAACCACTTGAAAATGGACCGAACGGGGAAAAAAATCCAATCAAACATGGCACACAACAAAAGCTTCCCACACAAAAAATGTGAAGAGCACAGAGCAGACATAAAGTGCATTTTGGCCAGAGACGCCACTTGAGCACAATAAAAATTCGCTTAAAGTTTTCAAAAATATGAAAAATGATTGAAGGAGACTTTGAAATCAAAAGGTAAAGAAATTAATTGATTTTTGATTTGAAATCTCAACAAATTCAGTCTAAAAATATGTTTAAAATATTATTTTTGACTCTAAAAATATGTCAGATTTTTAGACAACATTTTAGAGTAATTTAACATATAAAAACTCTAATTTATATTAGCTTTGCCTTTACTTTTAATATAAAAAAGTATAGTAAAAGATTTAAATTTACATAATTTAAAACCTCCTATTTAAAATACATAAAGTAAGTCATCACATTACGCACATTTTAGAAACGTTTCCAACGGAAAAAACCCCACCAAAAACCTCTAATTTTCAACCAATTTCCGTTGGCAATCAAAGGGAAATTGACCAACCAAAGCTGGACTCACTGATTCATTTTAATTTCAACTACGGCACTACGAGTACTCACCCATTAAACATGCCCGTATCGACGTAATGCGTATAGTAGAAAATGCTAACCACCGTAATGGCCAGCAGGGCGAGGACACAGCGCCGCACGTTGATGCCAAAGCAGCGACGAGCAATTAAATTACAACAATGGCACATCCATCCGGTGGACTCTGAGCTGGAGCCACCACTACCACCTGCCAGGTGGCAACTGCTAAGGCTGCTGCTGCCGGTCATGCCAATTGCCGTTGATGATGACGAGGAGGTAGGTGAAGCAATGCCCGTGAACTCCAGGCTGATACTGCCATTGCCATTTCCATGGCCACTGCTCGTTCCCCTACCATTCGATTTTCCCTTGTACGTGACAATGCCGTTGGTGGCGGCGGCGACATCGTCCTCCGGAGGCAGCAGCATTGTGCGATCTGTGATGGCATGACCATTGCCGAAATGCTTATTGAAATGGGTAAAGTCCTTGGCATCGCCGTATACCGCAGCTTCCGCTGAAGGCTTTGCATTCGCATCCGCATCCGTTTGGGTTCCGGTCACGGACGTTCCAAATTGCAACTGCGGCTGCTTAATGAGTTTTTCATATTTGCGATTTGCATTGTTATTATGTTGGATGCTTGCTGATATTGTCATATTGTTGCGGTGGTTATATATCTGCCCTATTTTTATATATATGTAGTAATTCCCCCGGCGATATGTCGTGTGATATTGACTAAGTAGAACTTAAAAAACAAAAATTAAAATAAAAAACACTCGCGCTTTTTTCACTATGGCACTTGATTTCGCTGCATCAATGTTTACTCTGCGATTGCCCAATAAGTTCTATAAATATTTTCGGGTATTCTTCCGTGTGCTTTTTGCCTCTCTCTGTTTCGCATAAATCTTATTTTCATAATAATATTTCAGATTCGGTTCGTTTAGTTTGTTTACTTTTCATTTCGCCATTTGATATGTTTCCAAATTTTCAAGTATTCATTTTGTTGGGCCATTGTCGTTGCTGCTGTGGCTCGTCCAACTCCAAACTGGCCATTATCAGTCATGTATTGTGGGGGGGACCCAGTTTCCGACTGTCCACTCGCAATCAGACATTGACCGCCTTCGTCCCAGTGGGTTGTCCCTTATCTGAAATCCAAACAAAATAGAAAACAATGTAAGTAAGTAGTTTGTCTTCGGTGAATAGTAAACAGTGGGGTTTCTTTTAGATTCTAGAGGTATTGTAAGGTGGAAAAAGAATCTTTATTGGTAAGAGAAATTGTATATATTTTGTTTACTTATAGCCTTTTAATCTTATCTGTGTGACAATTAGTTTTTCAAAGAATTAGATTAGGCAAACAAAGGTAAATCAATGGGCTTTGATTAAGATAAATTTGTTGATCTAAGAATATATAATTTTCATTAGAAATAAACTAGATTCTTAGCATGCAACACCTCCATAAGAAGCATTTTAAACAATTATAAGAACAAAAACATATTACTCATACGGATCAAGGGATACTGCTGGTCATATATATGAATACCAACGTTAATTACATAGAACATATAAACATACAACTTTAAACTAAGAACAATATAAGACCACACCCCATTTTTTGCTTTGTTTGACACTAGCTTAAAGTCAGAACCAGTTGGGAATTATAGGGTTATTAATTCCCTATATATTTTCAAAATCAACTAATATACGCAAATAAAAATTAATTAAATCAAGATGTATCTTCTTAATGATTAAACATTAATACAAATTACAAACATTTACCCTTTCCCTCCTCAAATTTCAATTTTCAATTTGCTTTAGCGGCACCTCTCAGCTCTTTTTTCAATTATGTGTGTCACATTTTATCGATGATAATCGCTTTCCGAGGGGAAACTAATTGATGATGACATTTCGGTGTGGCGCCACTTTATTTATTTGGAAAATAGTGCTGCCTAAGCGTTGGGTTACAAGAATCTATGGTATATGCGGTGTGGGTAACACCACTTACTACCGAAAACTTGTCAACTTGCTTGCGCGGGCTCCTCAAATGGAATGTAAACAAAGTGCTAAGGAAGCCACAAATAAAGCGACAAATTGCCAAAGCCGCAAACGGCAATTCCCCCAAATAACATAGATAGAGATACGAATGTATCTCGAGGTCTGTGAGTGTGTGTATTTTGGCCATTAAGTGCATATGCCTGCCGCAGTTTACAAAGGTCTTAATGGGCATACATGGGACAGGGACACTCCCAGCCATGATTTGGGGTACAGTGTGTTCCAGTGTTCGGTTTAATTGGAAATGCTTGCCGGCTGTCAACCGAGAAAAAAAAAACAAAATAATAAAGACAACATACTTTGGGGCGCTTTATGGCCCACCAAAATGAGTCAATAATGAGTTTTAGATGGCCAACGATGTTTGTCATGATGTTATGTCCCCCGATAAACATACTCGAACATGTGTTCCCCGATAAAAAAGTATTTACTTGGGATGCAGAGGGTGTGGACTCGAGTGGAATTAAGGAGTAGCTTTAAGGGATGTGCAGGAAAACTAGGGGAATGAGCCATGTCCTTGAGCTACTCGATTTAATTGAATTTATTAGAAGAAAAATATTGTATTAAAAAGTCAGTCAAGAGGGAAATTAAAGACAAACAAACCTTAGTTTCGTTGTTTTTAAAAGCTTAGAACTCACAAAAGGCATATTAAAAGCATTAAGATGCATAACGGCACAAGGAGCCAGAGAGCAAGAGTTCCATCTTTAGCAGAACATTTGAATCTCTTTACTCATCTTAAAGCTAACATTATTTTTGCTTAAACCTCTCTTATTACTCTTAACAAACCTCATACCTCATCTTAACCCATTGATCATTTTAACCCTCATGAAATATTCAATAAACCCTCAACTATTTAGAAGAAAATCTCGGCGTGTGAAAGAGTTTTCGCTGGAAAAAAGGGGGAAAGTCAATTCCTTTCACTTGAGCATAGTTTTTCAATTTATCCCTTCTTTCCTCTTAACTTCGAACTCCATTTTAGTTCATAAGCAAACCGCTTGCCCTCTTTTCTTCTCTACAGGAAGCACTTGGAGCAATTTATAAACTGGATTCCTTTGGAAAATGCGAGGGTTCCGCCATACATACAACATCGCTGGCATTCCTTGCCCTTGTTTTCCTCTGCATGTTACAAATTTATCATTAAAATGTCAAAACTTAAATTGATTCAAAAAGTTTAGAAGAGCAGCAGCAGCAGCGGCAGCAGCAGCAGTGACAATGCTGCCACGCCCCCATGCTACTGCTGGAAAACTCAGGCCAGGAGCCAGGAAAAGAAAGAAAAAGTTTACGCGCGCCGGCTTTCGGTTTTCCTTTGCTTTTACTTTAAGGCGAGAAAAACTTTGGGACGCTTCTTCGTTAGGCAAACTTGTTTAATTTCCTCTTCAATTGCCCAAGAAACCAAGCGAGACAAACCAAAAGTTGTCCTGCCCCCAAGTCTATCCGAGAATCTTTCCCTTTTTTTGGGTTTTCCTCTACTCAGGGTTATTTTTTCTAAAGTTTTTACATTCAATTGTTGTTTTGTTAGCTGGTGATTTGCTTTACTCAGAGAGGCTCAAGGTTTTACTTGGAAGATATAACCTTAACTCTACGAAGAGCTAAGGAAGATTTGGGGAGGAGAGAAAATGGAAATAAATAGGTAATACTTGGGTAGAAAGTATTACTTTCAAATCCTGAATCCTTAGTATAAATATTTAAGTTAAAAGGTTAATAAATTTCAGAAAAATAATACTATTTCAAATTTTAATAACTTAAATTTCACTTCAATATATTTTCCCACTATATTTTCTCTGTAAAACTTCCTCAAGCTACTTATGTTTTTGATTCATGCTGAGAATTTGTTTTCTTCTTACGCGTCTTGTGCCATGTCATGTTTCCCACAGTTTATCCGAATTAGCTGTGTGAGTTCTTCAAAAGTGTTTTATGTTTACTTTGAATTCATTGTGCATTTGGGAAGGGCTCCAAAAGTTTTCACACTTTTTCCAATGCATTTATTCTCTCTCTCTCTTGAAAAACGTTTTTCAAAACTATTTATTTTACGATACATTTTGTTTACATTCTGCGGAGGTGGAGTCTGCGATGCGAGGCAGGGCTCCCCCAGCAGCATATTTTCCCTAAATTGCATTGAGGCGTGTGCTGCAGCACACAGAAGGATGCTGATGTTGCCTCACTGATGCTGCTGCTGCATCAGTGAGGCAACATCAGCAGCACAATGAAGGGCACCCCTGAGGTGCCACCTCCGCCCCAGAGCCACCCTCCGGCCTTCACCTCCCGCTGCTGCTGCTGGCTGACTGGCTCTAGTGCCCGCCTTTTGTGCTGGCCATTTATCAGTCAGCGAATGTTTGCTGCTGCTTTGTCTTTCCCTTTTCATTGTTGTATTTCGAATTTTTGTTTTTATTTTGTTTATCCTTCAACTACAAGGATCAAGGGTATATTATCGATGCAGAAACTCATCATTACATCTTGGAAACCATGTTTAGGAGCTGGGATTTTGATATAAAAATGGGTTCTTGACTTTCACACTATTTTTTAAGATATATTTATACAAATACAAATTAAGTAAAATAAAATAAAAATACTGTCTCATCAAATATTTCCATTGAATTTTACCTTAAATTCGGTGAAAAAATACGAATATAAATAACAAACAAATAAATATGACCAAATTAAATTATAAATAAAATTAAAAAGGATATTTTGAACTTAAATAAAATATATTCTTTCAATAAAGCTAATTCTGGCTTAACATAAAAAACCTATATTACTATCAAATTCACAAAAAACAGCTCAAAGCGAGCTACTTTGGTAGCCTTTGCATAATATTCCCTCTACTGAAAAGTAGGAAAAACAACAAAATCATCAAAAACCTGTGAAAATTTTTTTGGGCCAACAAAAAACCAGGTATTTTATGATCGAAACCCTCTGCTATATGCATACACACATGCCCAGTTTTTTCCTTTATTTTATTGTTAGTTTTTCGCGCATTCATGACCCAGGCTGTCAGGGAGAGCCCCCAAACATATTGATAATCGTTTTCAATTTGTGTGCCAACAACAACAAAAAATCAATTGTCTTTAGTAAATTGAATGCAGCTACAATACAGCATAAGACAAACGTTCAGGGGGAGTGGAAGGGGTGGGGAGTCTGGAGTCTGGACAAATGACTTTGGCTTTAAACCACTGACAGGCCAACAACAACAACGGCAAGACCTCAAGTCTCTGAAATCTCCAGTTTCTGTTTCTGTCTGGTTATTATTTTGACTGATGAATGTGACTTTTGAGTTTCCATTACACACACACAGCACAGAGTCGCCAGAGTCGCCATGCCTGATTGCCTTTTCCGTGTGGATTTCTCCCCTTTTCTTTCCACATTTCCCTGCCAGATGATGATGATGCGTGGGCCTCGGATTTCCACGGCGGCACCCCAACTCCTTGACGGCCCGAAAAGAAAATGCTATGTGGAAACCTATAAACAAATTTGTATCTTAATGAGTTTTTCACACTTTAGCGCCTTCCCTGGTATTTCTGTTTATGTGGCTTTTGTCTTGGAATTTCCAGCGTCTAATGTTCATTCAATGTTCTCTCTCTCGACGTGTGTTTGTCTCTTCATTATTAATGTTGCCATAAATCAGTTAGCCTGGCAATTAAATTGACACATTTTGTATATAGTTGAGGTTTGTTCTTAGATTTCTTGCCTTTTGTTAAGGGTCTAACAGATTAATTGCCTTGACTTGGGAGTGATTTTGAGGCTTATGAAGTGCATTTCTTATTTATAGGCATTGTGTCAGCTTATGATGGATTTTGTTACGAAATATCTAAAATATTCAATCTTTAACTTGATTAATTTACAAAATAAATTAATTAGGCTTTCATATTTTGGTTTTCCCAAGTTCAAAGATGTATTTTTCTTTTGTTTATAACTCAATTTC
This sequence comes from Drosophila bocki, assembly GCA_008042715.1. NCBI lineage: Eukaryota > Metazoa > Arthropoda > Insecta > Diptera > Drosophilidae > Drosophila > Drosophila bocki. The sequence continues at coordinate 69,517 of VNJY01005467.1, forward strand.
CTTGATTCCCACACTTTTTCCCCACTCTGCAAATGTCAAATGTCACCGAAGTGGCTTTTAAGTGTTTCCTCCCCTCTGAAACTTTTCCCCCTAATTGTTTTAGCTTAGCTGGTTTTCCTTTTTTCTGTCAATTATCCATGTACATTTGCCTAATGGTTTTTTATATTTTTCTCTTCTCTTTTTTTGATTTCTTTTCACTTGGCCTTTAACTTTTCTGCTGAAAATTTTCATTGGCCAGAGGAAAACTCTCTCAAGTGGGTTTATAAAATCATAAAACATTTATATCTTTCCCACACACTGAATGCAACCACTCTTGGCTATATGTTCCATTTTTTATTGCTTAATTAGAAGAAATTAGCAAAACATTGAAATGCACTTTGTGCCGAGGAGAAACACAAATGGAAACAGAAAGCAGAAACGACCAAGTTGTATATAAATTGACAATTTATTTGATTTAACTTTGTGCAGCCACAAAATCGTTGGAAACTTTGAATTGCAGGGCAAGGAAGTTTACTATGGATTTATTATTGAAATGTTTACTTTGTATGAGCTTTTAAAATTTAATTAAATGTGTTTCTGCTAACCTTTATTCTGTGGTTTATTTATTCAGAATTTAAAAGTCATATTTAGCTTTGAAAATATTATGAATATTATGATTTTTCCAAGCGTTCAAGGCGACACTTGCCATATGTTCATTTGTACATATTTCGTGCTGATTTAAGCCTCGAGCTGCCTTTGGGCCAGAAAAAGGGGAAAAACTGAAGGGGCCAAGGAGGCGGCAGGTGGCCTAACAGTCAGACTGACTGACCTAGTTTTTCCGTCTAAAAATATCTACTCTCAGGCACCAATAAAATGCCAGTCCAAAGTGTTTGAATGTATTTTACATCACTTTGATTTTTATTTCAATTTGCTGAACGGAGAGGGGCAAGTTTAGAGGGGTCAGGAGACGACGACCGACGAGATCTCGATTCGAGGGCTTCAAGTGGCGAACACTTGAGGCTCCCGAGGCTCTGGTGAGCAATTTGCACAATTGAAAAACTGTTTGCCCTGCGCTCCTAGTCTCCTACTAATGAGGGTTTGCTCCTCTCGCTGGGAAAATGCAAGATTTTTTTCTATTTTCGGTAGCTGCTGCAGTCTCTGGATATGTGCAATGCATATAAATTATTCTCACTCAATTCTGTTCAGTTTTCTCAGGGGAAAATATAGAAATATATATATATTTTTTACTCTCTAAAGACCTAATTAAATATAAATATATCTTTGAAGGCGAGAAATAGCTGGGAGAATTTAAAAAATTATGATAATGTGCAGAAAGTGAAAGAGATTGAATTGGACACATTTTTGTGGTCAATAAGTCATTAATATCTATCTTCTTTAAATATAAATATCCCTTTGAGGGCGAGAAATAGCTGAGAGTATTATTTAAAAAATTGTAAAGTAAAGGCGTTATTTTAAAAATATTAATTTTAGGTTACAACACTTCTTTTCTGGCAAATAATTCTGTAAAAATCATTATTATTAACGCAATATTTAGTGTATATCCTTCTTAAATGTATACAAAAACAACTCCTTATATTATTTATACCCTTAAAATTCTCCGAGTCACTTTCTGTCCTCCTCCATATATCCTCTGTAATCACTTCTTTGTGGGTCAGATATGAAAGTAACATGAGTAAAATTTCTGCTGAGCCTCTCGTGAAACTTTCGCAGTGGCAAGAGCAACCAATAACAAGTCAAAACCAGTTACACGCCCGGTCAATTACACAAAGAACCGACAAGCAGAACCAATAGCGAGGGAAAACAACAGGCAAGGAAACACCAACGCAATCCAATACAGCACAACGGGCACCGTCGTCGTCGTCGTCTGGCTGCTTAAGACTTGCACTACCAATTTTTGAATCCCAACAACCACCAGTAAAAGCCCCTGTAAAAACCCCCGTCAAAACTGCCTCCGCTTGTCTGCAATTTGAGGCTTTACTGTCACTCACTTTGGCTCAAACCGAAAGGCGGCACAGCAGCAGCAGCACAGAACTGCGTGGGCCACCTCCGAAACCCACGCTGAAATCTTAGCCAAATTGTTGGTTGCACTTGCATCCATCCAGCGGGTATTCGGAGGGGATTTAGGTAAGAGGGTTCTTTGGAGGGAATGGGTGTGGTTTGGTACCCCCGCCGCAGAACGCCAGAAGAGCTGGAAATGGTTTCCTGGCTTTGCGGTCGAAATGGCATGTGGAGGAAGAGTTCTCCGGTTCAGTTTCGATTCAGTTTTCCCAAGAATCCAAAAAGCACCAAAATCATTTGCAGACATTGACAATGGCCCTGTGTGTCTGTGTATATGTGTTGATTCAATGGATTCCAAAGAGGGGGCGAAATATAGAGGGGTACCGGTCCCCGGGTAGCGCCCACGTGGGCGGCCATTAAAAGAAAACGAATTGCTGGCCCAATTTGTGCGCCGCTGGAGATTCGAGTCGACAAAGTCAAGCTCAATTCAGTGCCAGCCATTCCCGTTTTCTGTTTTCCTATCATCTGAAAAATTATGTGCATATTTTGTACACTAGGAGAATAGGAGGTAAACAAATAAAAAGCAGGAAAAATAATTTGTATACCAAATTCTGTGCTTTTGATTGTTAAATTTCTATTATTTTAATTTTCCCTTTTAAAAATCCTATTGTTTTTCAATTAATTTAAATGTACAATATAAAAATAATTCTTAAAATTCTTAAATTAACCCTTTTAATTTTTTTAAATCAATCCCCTATTTTCCCCCAGTGACAATTCCCATTTACTTTTCATTTTCATAATTATTCACATTTTTATTGGTGGTGTGTGCAATCAATTGGAACGCGATAAGCGGCGGATGGAAGCAAATGAAGCTTTAGAAGTGATTTCAATGCCGTTCCCCGGCGTACAGAGAGCCAGAAAACCTTGAGATATGTCAACAGCTCCCGAGGTAATTCAATTAATGGGCATGTGTTTTGGTTGCACCGGAAAAAAGCTCCCAAGAAAACAAAAAAAAAAAAACAAAACGAGCAATGACCACAGTAAATCTTAATAAGTTAATGGCTTGTGCTCAGCCATTAGGGATAATTGCAGTATCAATTATATGGACACAGAAGAAATCAACTTGGGGTCTCCCTTTAATCAAGTCATTAAATTAGGGAAAATCGCTGGCTCATCACCATTTCCAGGCTTAATAGTTTGTTGGCTCTTAAAGCCCAACTGTCGGACAATGGCAGCTGTCCGGGGCTTGTCCTGGGCCTAAACAAACCCATGCAAATATATATAAGCCCAATTTCCACCATTATGGTAACACACACACACCCGTCTCCTCTCTCTCATCAATTTATTATGCTATTTGTGTGCGCTAAAATTAGTTAATGAACCCGAGCTCAATGTAATAATGGAAAGCCGTGCGCCATAAACTCGGGGAAACAGAAACTGAAATTGAGCAGGGCGTTGTGATTGAACGTCCCCTGAAAATAAGGGTTGGGGGGGGGAATCCCCCAATACGCTGTGGCTGCTGCTTGTGTTGTTGCTTGTATAAATTAATTCCCCAGGTTAACTGCAGAGTAACGTTTTATAATTAAGCCAGCTGCATAATTATGAGGAGCAAACCAACACAAACAAGCCGCCGTGTGCATATTGCAGGCATGCAGGCTGCCAGGCTGGATGTGTATGTGTGTGTGTGACCACGCATATATTTAAAATTATAAACACTCAGGGAAAAGGATCCAGAATATTGTAAGAACAAATTAGGGGAGGTTTTAATGAATCAATTTATTTTAATTAATTAACATTATTAAATTAAAATATTTACTACGTTTTACACGATTGTTTTTAACTGAAAAATGGGATAAATCTTTAATAAAAAAATATACACTTTATTTAAAAAAAGTAAATGCTTAAAATTAGAGCATAAAATACTGTAATATTGCCTAGCATGGCTTAAATAAATTTAAAACCTCTTAAAAATGCGAAGAAAAGTATTTTCTAAAAATTCAAAAGTATTTACTGCTTTAAAATCTTTTTAAAATGCTCTTAAAAGTATGCTCCAAAACACAAATTTCCCACTGAAACTGTTTCCCATCATTAAAAACCCACTTCATAAAAATGCAAATAAATTCTTTTAATTATACATCAATTCAATCACCGATTAAGCAATTTCTCCATATGCATTATTGATTAAACATTCTATTTATTAGTGTATCAATATTAAATATATTTATAGAGACCCCCAATATAGGAACTCAGTACCGAGGATACACGCAATTGGCGACATTTAAGCACGCAACGTTAACCCCAGGACGACCGGGACGCAACACACACTTATTATCATAATGAACAATAAGGACAAAAGGGCGAGGGGAAGATAGAGATTGGGCCGTGTGTGGATATGTGGGGTGTAGCCAGGACACGGTTAAGTGGTTTGCCGCATAATCGACGGACAACGGGCCTCGTCCTGGAGGCGAAACGGATCGAGGCGACTGGCAGACCAAAGTGAAAGAGAGAGAGAAATGTTCATTAATATACAAAGGCTCGGGTCATCCGCAAACTGTCCGTCACACGACGGCCAATGGGGATACTCGCGGAGCTCCTCTGATGTCCTGTACTGTCTGGCCTGTCTGCCCCTCATCCCTGGACATTCTTTCTTCTCTGTGGTGGTGGTGGTGGCTGATGGTGGCCCATCAAAAAGCTTTATCACTCAGGCCCCACCCCGTGGCCCCAGACGAGCCGTGTTATTGCCACGCGGCCTTTTTGGCCCTGCCCCATGTAAAAGCAATAAATAATGGGCCAGTTTACGAGGTATGTCGCGTCATAAAAATATTTTATCCATTAGACTTTGTCTCTCATCGCAGCAAAGTTGCTGTTTGTTTTTGTTTTTGTTGCCTCAGTTTGCTTAATGGCCATTAATAATTGTTGAATTAATGCCAACTGAGGAATTTGGATCACAGTTCACTTGAGCAGTCATTGGTGTCTGTGTATACATATATCAATGTGCATTTCAGAGGTGATCTGGCATCGATATTCAACAAATGTGAGTTTTAAATAATCGATTATATCGATGGGAAATTTGTTAAAATATTTATATTTAATTTAATTTAAATAACAAGCTCGATTCAAATATAAATATAAGCTATTTTTAGACTTAGGGTTCCAGACTAATAAGTTAATCGGAGGAAAGCAACATTTATCGATAAAAACGATAATTTTAGTTTTACTTAACTTGTGAGAAACCTAAGTCTATTTTAAATATAAACTTATTTTTCCAGAATAAATCAGCGCCTAAATCAATCGAAGTTATCGATATTTTATCTTCAAGCTGCGAATTCCTAACTCTGCCTTACAGTATCGATAATCTTTCCATCTCTAGAAAAGGCCATGCGGCGTATACTTGATGCTAATAGAGTGTTCATCAGCAAAACAAAATGCATTGAACTAATTTTTCGGTGAATAGTTCTTTAACCAAGCCTGGTATTTATCTTTTACAGTTTTCTGCATCTACTTTAGAATCAATGTTTATTGATGTGCAATTTATCTCTCTCTTCCAATATAAACAACTCTTTGGGGAATATACATAAGCTCACTGGCAATATTTGTCCTAGTTACGCCTGGGCATTTGCCTGCGAATCAAAAATCAACTAAAGTATACAGAGCTAGGAAAAATTGCATCAAATCAATATTATTCATAGACACGCCCCCTCTTCCGTGCACATCATCATCGTCTAGAATTTCGGCATTCTAGAGGGAGTTGCTGCTGTCTGTAATTTTTCATTTCTGTCATGACACCAACAACAACAACAACGAACACAGCACATAAACCGACAGCAAAATAGCAAACCAGGGCGAGTGCAGTTCAATGACATAATTTGTCGCAGCGCATCAATAGAGTGGACAGGGACTGGCACTGAGGCACCGAAATGAGAATGGAAATGGAGGTTGGCATGGGTTGGGCATTGGGGCAGCAGTGGATCTCAAAACAATGGGGCACCGGAGCAACGTCAACATTGTCCAAACGTCAACGATGTTGTCGTCATGGCAGAGTCATCATCGTCATAATCATAATCATCACCGTCGTCGTCGTCGTCATTGTTTTGCCTGAACTTTATTGTTTTGATTTATGCGCCAGCACAACGAGAGCAGGCAAAGGGGAGTCTTAACTATACACTGAAGGGAAAAATGTAAAGATAAGAGAGTAGTATTTAAAACTTTGAAGAACTAAGAAAGTATAAGAACTGAACCAATTACCAAGTAAACCTTTTGAGAATCGCAGAGAAAGGCGCAACATTTTTTTGAAAATTCAGGACAGACTATTCAGTGGTTTCTTTTGATATTTTTATATTAAACAAGGATTCAGAGAGGCTACCATGCATACTAAATGCAAGACAGACTTAATAATTACTTAAAAATTAACATTCTACACATCCCCCTCTAATTACTACTTAATATAAACTCGCCGGACATCATTATAAAGTGTTAAATGCAAAATTCCCTTATCGATTTTGTTTTTTCTGCGGTGTCGCGAGGTCAGAGTGAAAGGGAGCAGCACGGTGCATGCCAAGCGAAAACTTTGTGGGTTTCAAACTGTCGTTGGTCCACGTAGAGAGCCCCGCCCCCACTACTACTACTACTACTCCCTCCGCCTCGTTCATTTCGCCTGCACTGGACACGTCGCGTTGTTTATTCCGCCAACGCCAAACAATCGCGGACCCAGTCGTGGCTTCAACAACGTTGTTGTTTTTGTTATTCTGGCCACAGGCAAAAGGGGGGAAAGGGGGTGCCTGGTTTGTGTGCTGGTGCAAATGAAAATGATGTTGTATACTGCCACCATGCCAGTGGCATCCATCCAAGCATCAGCAGAGCCATCACCATCATTCCAGGGCCCGTTGCCCGATTATGTTAATGTGCCCAGAGATTTCTGCCATTATGATGTTGTTCGCTAGACGACCACTCTGCATATTTGACGGGGACCGCAGCTAGCAGAAATCTGGAGAACCTGGAAGCTCCCGCATGAGGAACCCCAAGGGGCAAGCGTCACCAGTGCAACATTTTCCTCAGTTCAGTCTTGCCACTAGCACTAAACAATTTCAAGTCCTTTTTTTTTTTGTTATTTTAGCCAAAGGCTGGGAGAAAGTAGGATGAATGGGGAATATGCCAGGCAAAAGTACTCGGGCAAATATTTGAGAAGCGCCGAGGAAGGCTCGCAATGAATGGATTTAGGATTAAAGCTTTGGCAACAAAGAAAACAGTTTTCATAAGAAATCTTTTAGTAAATAAGTTTAAAGAATCATTGTGTAATTTTATATCTAAAAGATTAAATTCTTGATTTAATTTCAGAGCACATGTCTATGTAGGAATTAAAAAGACAGAATGACAGCAGATTTAATAAAAAAAAAAATAAAGTAAACCACAAAAAGGTTTAAGAAATAATATATAATAAATACATAAGACATAAAATTTGTCAAATAAAATATAAAAATAGACCCCACAATTATTAAAGAAACATTTATTATTATTTTCAGCCTTTCCCCCTAAGCTTTAAATAAGATTCCCACCATAAATATACACAAAATCAAATATTAATGGAAATTTGTTTGCAATTTTTCTGCACTTTTATCTGTGCAAATAAATTAAACTGCATTATATTTGATTTAGTACATTTTTGTATCGTTTTTATGATCCCCGCACCACACGATGGCTTCATTAAAGAGTAAAACAATTATTTTTGCAAAATTGAAAAATTCCAAAAAATAGCAAAAATAATAAACATTGAAAGTTGGCTTTGGCAAAGCAGTTTGCATACGCTGCAGCGATAATAAATAATTTTCATCTAATGCCTGAAATCGGCCCCCATAATTAAGCAGACTGCAAAATAGCAAAAATAACAAACAAAATTGTGGGTACACCAGCTGCATTATATGTTTGTATATCTGTTTATATATATATAGCAATTCATAACAGCCTCGCTGGTTCCCTCCCACTTGGGAGCCTCCTCTCGGTTTTTCCCTCAAGTGGAAGCGAATGCAATATTGAAACGCATTTTTCTCCACTTCTCCACGCTTTTTGTCATCAAAATCGTGAAAAATTGTTGCAAACTTTGACAGGGCAAAAATTATGATAGCTGTTGCTTTTTTTTGTTGGAGGGAAAAGCCCGTCCGCCCGCCTGGTAATAATTTTATGTCATAAATAAATCGCTGAAAGTTTGTTGCTTGGTTGGAGGGAAAAAAATCACCCCATTTGTTATTGAATTTAAGCTTTGGACTGTGAAATGTTTGGGAAGTGATAAGCAGAATAGGAAAGGGCCAGGGGTCATGACATTTTTCCCAGTAAAATATGTGTTCAGGAATTTCAAAAAAATCTCTCTACGTTGCAGTTTTTGTATTTAAACGATAACAACGCGATTTCATCAAATTAACGAATCGTTTAAATCGTACAAAGTATAAATGACAAGCAGGCGCACATTTTTGATGTGAAAAAATTTCAATAAACACAAGAAAGTCTTCATGAGACACACTTTTGTTGCTTTTATTTTCTTTGAGCATTTTTACGAGCTGTCGAATGAGCTGACAACACTCAGGTTGGAAGCTGAAAAAAAAAACTGAAAAAAACAAGAAAATTATAGCTGCAGCTGACAGATTTTTATGACTTAATAAAGCGGAAGCTGCGAGACTGAGAACGAGAAGTTCAAGTTTGCGGAGGAGTAAATGTGGGTTATATATATATATAAATACACAAAGTTGGGTAGATAAGACCCAGTAACTTACTACCCAGACAGTTTAGACACCTAGCAGCAGTAGCAGCGGCAAACAAACTTTAAATTTCAGAGTGTTATTTGCAAAAAATAAACGTAAAATAGGAGCACAAAAACTTTTACCACTCGGAAAAGTTAATCGAAGCCGGTAGAACTTCCAACAAATTGACCGGAAAATGTTTGCGAATTGCCAACGGAACTGAGTCGTCGTCCCCGAAGTCGGTTGAGATTTCGGGGGCCAGTAAGCTGACTTGGCCCAAAGGCTATCGATTCCAAAAACTTGCACACACACATGCACACTGGAAGGATACCAAATTAAACAGGCGGTCAAAGTTAAGCACACACACACAAGGAACAATTTTAATTTTATAACAAAAGTTTTTATTTCCACACTGACAGATATTGACAGAAAAAGGACAAACAAAGAGGGAAAGAGTGTGATCTAGACTAAAGGATACCGGGTATGTAGTGAGTAAAAAGCATAGCATACTTTTAGGCAGTCATTTAAGAGGTTTAAAAGAAAACTTTTTAAGAAATATATGGATTTAGCTATAATTTATATTGCATTCATATAAATATTTTTAAAATTTTTTAAAAACTTAAACAGCAAGTCCTTTAAAGGTTTAAAAATAATCTTCTAAAAAATATAAGAATTTTGCAATTATTTTTATTTTATTCCTAAGAGAAAGAATATTTTAAAACATTTTTAAAACTCAAAAAGATCTATTTTCCCCAACGAATATACCCTTCTAAATAAAGTTGTACCAGGTATAAATATATATTAATTTTCTATCGAGTGCTGAAAGTTTTTGGTAGACTCCAAACTTTTAAGGGGAAAAAAACGGAAGGCAGCGAGCAGATTTTCTAATGAAATTTATGAAATTGTATTTCTGCCAGCCAGAGAATGAATGAAAATCCCTGGCGAAAGTTGTTTACGCCAATTTGGGTCAATGAAAGTTGGTTGCGCTACGAAATCAATTGCATTTTGATAAAGTTCTGCTGCTGCCAGCGAAAAACTCTGCCCTTTCAGCTGCAAGTGTCACTTTTCAGTTTGACACTTTTTTTTTTGTGTTTGCCGAAACTCAAACCCAAAACCCAACCCTGCATCCAAAGTACCAATAAAATTTTCTATAAATGGAAACAAAGTCAAGTCGGTTGAAATTCCCGGCTGTCCGCCGGAGTGCCAGAGAGTAAAATCCCGAGTAACAAAAGATTTTCCAGGGGCCACTTTTCGGCAATTTGGTTGTTTGTGTTCGACATGGCCAAAATAAATAAAAGAGTGGTATAAAAATAGTAGAACAAGCTGAATATGCTAACCACAACAGACGGCCGCCAACTATTTTAGGATGCCAAAAAAGCCACCAAAAACTACAGCAACAACGAGAACAACACAACTTGCATGTTGATATCGCGCCGCCTGTGAAAACAATGCCAAAGGCCATGTGTAAATATGCTATGCAAAGTTTTTTCTTCGCTTTTCCTCCCGCTTTTCCCGCCCTGCTGCTGCTGCTGCGGGTTAGACGTCAGCTTTTCGCATAAATGTCGATGCACAGTGGAGCAATGTAATTGCGGGAAAATGCCAGCAAAATGCCAGCAAAATTAAGTTCTTCGAGTGGAAAAGATTTCTTCGGGAATAAAATTTAAATATGACTTTTGTGTGGTGGTGGTTGGCAAAAGGGAATGTTTTGTGGCTTTTATTACTATTTTATTGACTGATATTTATGGTAAAAGTCTTTGATTGCTTTAATTGTGCTTTTCCGATAGGGTCTTGAGGATGCAGAGTTGAGTTTTTTGTGGGAAGGAATCAATTAAATATTTACAGCTCAAAGAATGTTTAAATTTTATACAAACTTTCTAAAATTATTTTGTAATACCAATGTACTTTCTATTGTTGCCACAATATTCCATTGTACTTTTCATAATTTTACATTTAATACTCTTTAAACTTTAATAACAGAATATCTTTCCTATTTTTTTTTTTTTTTTTTTTTTTTTTTTTTTTTTTTTTTTTGTATTCAAACCTTAAAACCGCCTTAATTTCTTTGCCTTTGTGGCAGTCATATTTCCATTTAGAATTTTTGTTTTCTAATTCAGGCAGCCCACCAGGCAAGTCTGTTTCCCATTTTTATTTTGCATTTTCCTGTGGCTGCTGCTGTCGTCGCTGCCTAGGCACATTTAGCAATGTTAGGCAGTCAACCAAAAACAGATTTTTTTTGTGACAACGAACGCTACAGGCCACAACACGACTGGAAACAACGAACAACGTTAAAAATACAAAAACTAAGAAAAAAGAACGAAAGAAATCAACTTGCAACATGCAACAAAAGCCGCGTTTCGTTGTTGTCGTCGTCGTCGTCGTTTGGGGCCATGTCAGTGACCGAGAAATTCCTGGCATGAAAGTTGCAAAAATCCAAAGCAACGGAGAGCCTGCCTGCTCTCTCTAGGATATATGGAAAAATCAGGCAAAAAGGCAACGGCGGCGACGACAACGGCGAACGGTGGTTTTTATTGCCAGTGGCAGGATAATAGCAAGCAACAGCAACAATGGCCCTGGGTAGGCATCGCAGCTGCATCGCATCCTTGTTGTCATTTCTAACGTGGCTCTCATTGGTGTCCTTAAAGTCCCCGTTGACTCCTCTACCCAAGGCTAGTGTCGCTGCCACTAGCAGAGTTCCACCTACATAGCATAGCAGCCGCCTGCCTCAGCAACCCAAAGTGAACTTCATTTTGTTGTTGTCAACACACTGCCTCTTCTGGGAGTTGAATACACTTGAAAAAAAATACAGGAGAAATTGGTAAATGAATATTATGATAAGGATTTTTATGGTTCTATTTATCCTTTGGCTTTCGGCAGAGTAAAAAGTTTAAAGAAGTTACAATACAAACTCTAGAAAACATACTTTTTTCATTTTCAAAATATACTCCAGACTCTTTTAATTAATACAACAATAAACCTATTTATAAACACTTATTTAACAAATGTATATTTCTTAATAAAATTATTTTTTGAAGTTTTTAAATAAAAATTTGTTTAAGGATGAGAAGAATAAACTGTTTCTGAAATAAATAAGTAAGAAACTTCCCTTTTTACCTTGAAAAACTTCTAAAATAATCCCAAAACTAATTCCCAATAAATCCTATAATTTCTCTCAGTGCATTTCCACCGACAACAGGCGACTTGATTGTTGTTGCCTAGCGCTGCTTTGTTTCATTTGAGCTTTGTTCCGCCAACAACTTTTTTATGCCATTGCTTGGGTCGACATTTTTGCCGCTTCTTTTTTGTTTTCTTGATTTTTTTTTTACTTTTTTGGGCTCCTCCTCCTTCATTTTGTGATTTGCCAAATTGAATTTCCAACTCAATTTGTCGACCTCGAACTCGAATCCTACTCCTCAAGCCACCAGAGTGACTAATTAGTGCCGGCGCTGAAAACTGTGCTAGAAAATAACACAAAAACCCTGAAAGCATTCAGCCAGGAGCCAGCAGCCAGCAGCTCAGCACAATTGCAATTACTCTGCGGAGCAATATTGATGAGGATATTCGAAAGGGATTCCTCCTGGCAAGCAAGCATATTTCGTAAACAGAAACTACTGGCCAGCCCGAGAGCCGAATGCATAAAATGAATATCAATTAGGGGAAATTATAGACAGCATCCACAGCGCCGGCCAGCTTCGATTTCAAAGATAGAAACCAGGATGATGTGTGTACTCTTCTATTCTGAGTGCTATTTTGTTGACTGAATGAGAGTCTGTTTGCCTGGGCATTGGAATTTGAACAAGTATAGCAAACTACACAGGGAGAAATTATAATTTGAGTGTGGAAAAATGATAGGTATTTTATGAGAAATAAATTTAACAAGGATTTTGTGTCTAGGGGAATAAAGAAAATAGTATATAAATTACAGAAATTTAATTATTGAAAAACTCATAATAAATGCAGAACGGTATAATAACAAATAATAATAAATTTCAGAAGAAAGCCAGCGTATTTTTCAACTATATCCTATGATATTAATAATTTTAATTATTTTTTTAAATTAATTTAAATAATTTCAAAATATTTTCGCAGCAGATGCTTATCTATCTAGTCTCAACAAAAGTGTAATTCAAATTTTACCCAATAAAATTCTTTATAAATTTTATGAAACCTTTTTCTTTCAGTGCCCATTCACTCCAATTTCCTTAGAAGCTTATAAAGAAATTCTCCCTCTATGCTTCTATGCCTCTAATGTTACCATTTTCACATATTTGGCACCCAGAAAATGGGGTATGAGGTGGCGATTTCTCATTTTGATTTGGTTTTTGCCCACTTTTCCTATGCTCTTTTATTATCTGCTGATTTCTATTTGTATCTGTATTTGGATTTGAATCTGAATCCAGTCAGTGTGTGTGAGGACGGGCTTCTTTCATGCTCCGATAAATAAAATGAATTGAAAAGGCAAAAACCAACACACAAACACCAAAGAAAAAAAGGAAACTCTGCTCGGGGATAACAGATTAGTTGGAGCAGCGCCCTGCTGTCTTCCCATGGAAATCAAAACATTTTGTTAAAAGGAAACACACCACACAGACACACACATACATGGGAGCCTGCCTATTCACACAGATACGAATGCGCGTTTATCTACGGAAACGGAGATACGCTCTACGTGCCGAGGACCCAAGCTCTAAAACTGCCAACTCCTACGCTTCAATGGAAACTGTCTATCTCGGCAAGAGTCGAGTCCTAACGCATTTTGTTGCCAACTTATGTGTAATAAAATGTAATAAAATAAAACTCTCATATTAGAGATGTTTTGCCATTTTTTGCTGTCTCTGCTGTCGTTGTCGTTGCCCCCATAAAAAGCTCACCAAATGTCGGCTAGTTTGGTGGATCTTTGCTTTATTTTTTGAGCTGTCTGCGGTTGGTATTAGCCTTATTATACACTTGGAATAAAAATCTATAGGATATCTGGGAAATATTTTTAAAAAAGTGGAAAAGGGAAAGGGCTAAAAGAGAATTACTAAGCTAACTAATGTTATTTTTGATGAAAAAGATGGTTTTGGTAAAGTTAGATCTATCATCATATTTAGTCATCTTTATCTTCATCTTTATTTAAATATTAAGTCAAAAACAAGTTTCCCCTTCTTTCTCTCAGTACCCCCAACACCAAGTCCTTTGTGATGGTAATGGTAATCATCATAACAATCAGATTGAAGTGCCCACAATGACACATAACAGGGCTTATTAGGATTCAGCCTCACTCGCGGGTAGTTAGTGTCGCTGGCGATTAATATCAAGTGGTTTTAGTGCAGATTTCCGCACTTGATTGATGACTCCACTTCACGATCTCCATGCCACCGCAAATCTCGTTTATTATTCCATTTCAAAATTAAAGTATCAAAAAGCATTTAAATGACAGTTAAAATATATATAAATCAAGTGGCGGCAAATGCAATCTGTCAGTTATAGCTGCTATTTTCCCATAAATGCTAACTGGCAGAAGAAAAAAAAAAGTTGTTGGAAAACTTTTTATGGGACATTTCATCTCATTAGGCAGCTGGTGTTGCCGCCAAAAGGCAAACCGAGCGAGGCGAAACCATTAATTACATTTGGCTGCCAGCGACAAATTGAATTAACTTGTGTCAAAGTGCAGCGTATTGATTTTCTAATTGGGCCCAGGACCCGCCATCACAACCACAAAGGCACAAAGTGGGACGGCCATTAAAAACTCATTTTGCAATGCGGAGCGGAAAATTAATAATGTTTTTGTTGTAAAATGAATTTTCTTTGCTCACAAACAAACACACAGCTCAAGGCACCGAGTGAGCTGCTGCTGCTGCTGCTTGCTGACCATTAACTTAATGAGGGTCATTGAGGTCCGGCATGTTGGCTCTTCACACCTTGGCAACAGATGATGACCACAAAGGACGACCACGACTATGGCAAGGCGTCCCGGATGAAGATGTTGTTTTTGTTTATACACTCACGCCAGCCTCCTTGAACTACCGCCCCCAGGATATGCCAGAGCAACGGAAGGCAGCGGGATCCAAAAGACTTTTTAATGTGCCAACTTCCGTTGGCGGCAAAAAGTGGGAGGCAAAAGGAAGACTCCGACGTCGACGACGTCGACTTCTGCGGCGGAAACGGAAGCCAAACAAATATGGCCGACGCACGCTCCGGCGGATAAAAAAAAAGAAGCAACAATAAAACTTTTTTAATGCATTTTTAGATGCCTCACTGGAGGGATGAAGGCACAGTGGTTTAAACATGATTTATGATATGTGTCAAGAATATTTAATGAATATTTATGGGTTAAATAAATGCAGCAAGTCACTTACATAAAATGGTTATGACGGTGTTTACATGTTTAAATTACATTAATGATGGAAAATTTAAACAGAAGAGGAATTCAGAGAGAAAAATAAAACGTTCTCTCAGCATTTAGTTTAAAAGAATCTGTCTGGTTCAGCTTATAAGTTGTTTTTCAGATGATTGTACATTGCAGGAAAAGCAAGCCGTCAACAAAAACATATCATTTCCTAAGCTGAAGCTTTCAAGTAAACTATTTAAACTAATAAATAACTAATAAAATAATATTCACTTTTAAGCAAAGCTTAGTTAAATTCAAACAAAATCCCAGCTTCATTGAAATACCCCTCGTTTCCCCCTACTATAATATTCATAATCCCATTTCCCATAACCTCGTTTCAGTGTAAACACAAGCTTAATGAAAATAAATGTATACATCAGCCGAATTCCATTAGCTAGCTTATCCCTTAATATTGCCGCATTAATTATAAGTTTACGCTAATTAAATTTTCACAACTTTGTGCGCCACACCTCACCACTGTGCAGACATGGTGGATTATTTCGGTGTTTTTCCCCCTCTTTTCGGGGGTCAAATCATCCCCCCGGCGGGTGTCTTTACAAATTTTTGATTTGCCACTGAAATATTTGGGCCACATTTTATTTTCGTTTCGTTTTTGTTTACTTTTTTACTCCGTATATATAATTTACGCCAATTTATTTTTGTCGTTTTTAATGTTTTTCTCGTTTTTCATTTGAAGCCTGCGGTTAGGCAGGGGATAGTATAAAAAACAGGAAGTTTTTCCTCTAACGTTGATGCTGCTGATGATGATGATGATGACCCAAAGCGTAGAAAACAAAAACACAAAATAAAATAAAAATACAAATAAAACAAAGCAAAGCCAGAACGAACCGAAACGCTGATACAGGATGATGGCCCTGGCGAGTTGGCCAAATGACAGAGAATAGTAAACAGGACATAACGACAATTTAAATGACATTTTTAGTTGGCATTTATGGTTGAGCAGCAGAGGATAATAATGGCTTCTCTTCGTTCCAATCCAACTCTATCTCTCCCTTTTTTGTGCCTCCCCTGTGGTTTTGCCCGGTGTGTGTGTGTGTGTGTGGATAGTGACATGCGATATTTGATCAATAAACTTGCCAGGACAGCACAGGATACGCTGTGATGTGTGTATCCTGTTTTTGCCAGTTCCTGCAGCAGGTCCTCAGCTGAATTTCACTCCCTCCTGCCAGAGAGCTTGGCTTATTTTTCCTTTTGACTCGAGCCGCATTCATTATGAAAAGCAAACAAGGTAGACGCCACTAGACGCCACATCAATCTGGCTTTTTTTCTGTACACACAAAATAAAATGTACCACTAAGAATATCACAGTCTTAACTTGGCTAACACTAAATATTTTTTATAACATTTTTAATATAAGGTAATCATGACTATTCAGTTTAATATTCAGATCATTCGGTGGGGAAATTTATGAAATTATATTCATTTTAAGTTGTAAAACCTCTTCATAACTTCTTAAAAAAAAATATATGAAAAATATGAATAATATGAATAATATTTCTTGAAATATTTATAATTCTAAAAAACTCAAATTAATTAATAATCTTTAGATTAGCCCTAAGGCTCCTCTAGTTTTCCACCAGTGCATCCTCCATCTAAAGCGTTTTCGCACGTTTTCCTTGCCAGCAGATCAAAGGACCTTCTCCTCGTCGCCGCCGTCGTCTCATGGCACTCGAGGGGTTTCGCTCTGGCAAAACAAAAACCCTCGGGCCTGTCTCAAGCGTTATTTATTGTTAACGAAATAGCCGACGCCTACCTCCTCACACACACCCACCAGTCGCCATTCATCCTTCCTCTCTCTCTCTCTGCCCCTCTCTTGTGGATGAAAAACCCTTGGAAGCAACCCCCAATTCACTTGCCAACGCCTTGAGGGCAGAGGTTAAAGTTAAAGGGTCTTGGATCCGCCTTGGATCTCGGGGTTGCCAGACCTGGCAAAAGGGGCCGAGACATTATCATTATTCCGAGCTGTCTGGCAATTAATCAAATGCTAAATGCCAACAAAAAACGCATTTTGCGGCTTACAAGGCTTGTCGACTTTCAGGGGTTAACGCAAATTACAGTGAAAGGTTTCCTTAAGACAGACGTACAAAGGAAAAGAGAATAAGAACATAAAAAAAGAGAATATAGGAAAACAAATTAGCATAAGACATGCAACAAGTTAAGCCTGCTTAAAAGGAAATTTATATAGGTTTTTATCTAGGGAAATCTAAGGTTTTTCCTAAGGTAAGAACAGGTTCTAAAGCTCTTGTTTTGGGTTTAGTTTTTGGTCTTATTTATTTTACTCACGTCATAAGGCCATCAATTGCCTCTATTGTTAAATTGTTGGAAAACTGAAATAAAATAAACGAGATATTTAATTAAATTCTTAATTATTCTTTAGAATTTTCCTTAATATAATTAATTTATTATATCTTCCCACAAAATTTACATCCTGTAATTAAGCTAACCACCTTAGTTAGCTTCCACTGTAACTTCTCCAATCTTGACTGTCCCTCCTAGTTGTGTCGTTATTGTTTCAATTGTTTTTGGCCAGCCTGTCCTGATGACAACAAAACTAAATTAACACACACACACACATAGGACAAAGGACAATGAACACTGGACACAGGACACTGGTCATAGAATCACTACACTGTCCTGCTCAACTTTACCCCCCCTCCGATCTGCCATCAGTTTCGCACTCTCGTGTTGGTTCTCTTGAACACACAAAGCCAATTGACAGTATGGATGCTCTGGGGGGAGATTCGGATTCGATGCGACTTTTCCGGGGGGCAGCAGCAGGGGAGAGCCAATTGAAAGCAGCACACAAGGATTACAATCTATCAGCTCAGTCCCTCTTTCCCTGCCACTCTCCTCCTCCCTCCTCCCTCCGGCCATCTCCATTTCCCTTTCTCCACTGCCGGCGAAATTTGGGAACTTGTCAAGGATTCAAAGTTCGAACGCTTTTGGACCATGGTCCGTATTGGTCACTCCACTCGCTCTCGCTCTCGTTCCTTGTTCAACGGCAGCTCAGCTCTTGTCGCATTGCAGTTTTGCCGGGGTTCAAGCGCTTTGTGTGTGTTAAAACGCTTTTTATTGTTGTAAATTTTCGGGTGCAAGGTTTGTTCTGCCGCGCTACTTTTTTTTCTACAGTAAAATTGGCCTACATGAGCTTGGTCCTTCGAGCCGGATGTCAGAATTTGGCCATTTGATTGTCCTAATTAAATAATTAAGTACATTTTTTTATAAATTATGATTTTTAATATAAATAAAGTAATAATTAGTTATTACACCATAATATAAAAAATGTATATGACTTCTCTTAACATTTTTACTATTTAATAAAACCTTTATAATTTACAACACAGGTTCAACATGTATTTTATGAGTTATAAAAACCAACGTTTTCAGCTAAAAGAGTGAATTATGTGATAAACCTTAAAATTAATAATAGAAATAAAGTTTTTATGGCACAGTTTATGGCTGCCAAAAACTGGCGTTATAAAAAAGAATAGTGCGTCAAATTTTCACGGCTTTAATTTTAAGTGTAATTTGAGCATCATTTTTATGAGGTTAATTATTTCTAAAAATATTTCAGAAAGGCAATACAAAACAAACTATAATAAAAAAGGAAATTATATAAATTAAAAAGAATATATATCAAAAATATATACAAAAAAAAATTAATAAAGAATTTAAGCTTTTGACCCAAGTTTGAATGACTGAAGTTCGACTGTAGTTGCTTTTGGCTTTTCAATGATTGCCATAGGTTTTTGCTTCAACCATTTGCATGTGCCAACTGTGCTGTGCATGGTGTGTGTTGTGTTTGAGTGTGTGTGCGTGTGTATCTATGTCTGTATCCTGCAACTGCCTGTGTATCTGTGTCTGGCAGGCAACTCTATTACACTTAAAACGAGTCAATGCGTTTTAAAAAGGAACGAACCAATTGAACCAGCAGCCATATATGGGAAAGGGTCAACAAGGATCTATGTGGGGGAAACGTGTGTGGCTTTGATTGTGTGTTGAGGGGAAAGTAGAGGAGAAGGAGAGTGCACCTTGGGGAATTTGTAATTGAGGCACGTGTATGGCTAAATGATTGTGATCTTTTGGGCATTTCAAATATGCAATTAACGAACAGTAATGAGTCCACAAAGGAGGCTGCAAATGAAGAGGGGAATAAAGGGGGCAAAAAGGAAAGACCTATACCACAAAATAGGACAAAACAAAGGGGGTCTAAGTGAATTGCATTAATTTGGGAAATTTGTGGGGAAGTCAATTTGTGGAAAATAAAAGGAATTTTATAGTAGTTAGAGATAAATAATAGATGCACCTAGGAATTTAATTAAATTGAGAGTTGAGAATAGTTTTCTAACGAGATTTGTTGATTTATAAGGGTAATTCTCT
This sequence comes from Drosophila bocki, assembly GCA_008042715.1. NCBI lineage: Eukaryota > Metazoa > Arthropoda > Insecta > Diptera > Drosophilidae > Drosophila > Drosophila bocki. The sequence continues at coordinate 89,014 of VNJY01005467.1, forward strand.
TAATTAAATGGGAATTATAGGTTACATAATTGTAATATTTTGAAGATCCTAAACATTCTAAAAACATCCCACAAAATTCGTAAAATTCCAACATTTCACCATTTAACCTAATCACATTTACCATTCAACTTTAATCGAACTAAGGCTAAATCCACTTTTCAACTGCCAAAAATGCAATGGATAAATCTGTCCCGACAATTCCGCCAGATAAACTAATATCTCTTTCTGTCCATATCCGGCACGAGCTTTCCAGTCCATTGATGACCGACCAAACCGGCGCACCATTTTACAAATTGACTTTATGCCATCCATTTCGATTGCCATACCCAGCCGCCCTATGCCCAACGACCAAAGCCCACCACCCAACTTCCCCCAACTCTCGAAACTCCCTACAAAAACCGTAATCCATGGTCCCCTTTTATATACCGCCCCCATTTCCACACCAACCCATCAATTCATACAAAAACGGCAGCTTAGAGCAAAGTTTTAGCAACTAAAAACGGCGTCACATAAATGAACAGAGAAAGAGGGAGATGATGGGGGGCTCTGTGTAGACACAAAGGCGGGGGGGAGATTGGAGACTCTCTATATAGAGGATATAGAAGAGGGGGGTTACGGACGTGGACATGTCACGCACACTTTATCCTTTATCCTGCCAGCGTAGTCGTGGCTTTTCGAAAAACGTTTCATTTTCCGTTCTGTCAAAGGTATACAAAACAAAAAACTTTACCAACTGGACGGCGGGAAGGGATGTCGACAACAGCTAAATGCGCGAAAATTTCACCCAGGACTTCAACCCCAACCCCACCCCTTTGAATACTGCAACACACAACAACCAACATGCAATTAAAATGTAATTTTGTACTGCTGTAATTTGATTTTTTGCCCCAACTATTCGCTCACAGGTCATTTGCCCTTTTTCAATTAAAAATTGCTTAACTTTGATGGTTAGCCAACAAGAGAATATTGAATTGTCAACTAATTTTGAGTTTGTGAAATTATATTAATAAACTTAAGTACATTCTATGACAGTAATTTGAGAATAAACAACAGGAATTTGCTTTGTTTTCGTAGGAAAAATGTCTTTTATACATAAAATAAAACTAAATCATATTTTCTGATGAGATAACCTTTATTCTTTTCTTGAAAGATTATAGTAAATTGTTTTCCTAATTTTTACAAATTGTAATAAATAATTTATGAGTTTAAAGCGATTTTATAAATATTTTAAAAGAAGAGGTTGTTCCAACAGCTAAGAATGTGTTATTTTGAGAATAACTATGCGACCAACCTCCTTTAATATCATATTTAATTAACCTTCCCTTAAATATAAATAATAAATTATTTATAATAATAAAATGTATCTCACTTTCATCCTCAATCCCACAACAAACTCTCCATTAATTTGACAAGTTAAATAACTGTCACAGACTTAAAAAAAAACATTATTAATAAATGGTAAATTGCATGCTGGGCATACAAATTTTTCGTATATCGCATAATGCCTCGTGAAAGCATTACAAAGTGTTAAGGGGATTCCCAAGTGAAGGGTGAGAAAGGGGGGGATGGTATAAAATGCTAAAGCGCCGGAACAAAGCAATCAGCAGAGAACCATGCGTGCGTGTGTGGAACAGGAACAACACATAAACATAAAAAAAATATGCAAAAATAAAAGAAATAATAAATGGGAAACGAAGAAGAAGCAGGGTTCGCATAAATAAAAAAAAACACCAAGCTGTAAGCGGGATAAACTTTAGATGCCACGCCCCTATAAACAAAATGCCCGCCAAGGCGGCTTCAGAGCTTGCGTTTCGCTTAAAATTTATATTTTTTTACTCCACATGAGGCTATTTTATGTTTCTACAAAGCAGTGAAAGAAATATTTTGGAATTTATGAAATATAATTTAAAAAAAAGTATTTTATTTATAGAAATAAATCATTTTAGAACTGCTTTTTAAGAAATTCTTCCAAGTTATTTAACAATTATTCTAAAAATTATATAAAATATTCTCATAAATGTTCAGAAAATTCCAGAAAGTGGTATAATTTTTATGTTCTTTCCTTATTTCCCTATAATTTTTCAAGTGTACTCCTTGCTTTGTCCTCCTAAACGAATCTCCTAATTTCTTGGCTCTTATTTTATTCCTTTTCCTGGTTTTAACACGATGTACAACATTTTTGTTTAACAACAACATAAAGGCCAATACACACACATACACATGCATATTTTTGTGGCCAAAAGAGAGAGTAAAAGAGATGGAAAACAGGGAGTGGGCTAAAGGAAAATCCTTAAAAAAAGGCAACGGAAAAAAAGCGCATCGCGCGAAAAGCCTTCGAGTTTGAAAAATGTGTGCGAAAAACGGCCAAAAAGCAGCCGCATTGTGTGGCCAGCTGCGAGTGTGTGTGATGTGTGTGTGTTGGGAATGTCGAGCGTGTGTTGGCCAAATAAAAACAGCAACAGCAACGGCAACCGAATGCAACTGCAAAGCCGTATATAAAAGTGGAAATTCTAGCAGCACAGCTGGTAAAGCCGTCAAAATGTTGCAAAACATTTGCAACGTTTAAAATTTTAAAATACAAACAGCAACATAAACCGAGAACCAAGTGAGTTAGAGGGATCAAGGGCAAGGGAAACGGGGAACAGGGTGGAGTCCAAAGCTCTTCCTAATGGAGAACAATAACTAAGGACGGTTTGCCACCGAACCAGCAGCTGCAGGCAGAAATAGAAAACCTCACTGACAGAAACATTTACTGTACAAAATACGTTTTCGAAAAAGAGAGCTAAAGGAAATGATAGCAGCAAAGCAGCTTACACTGAGCTGCAGCAAATGAGGCTGCTTCAGTTGCAGAAAAGCAAACAAAACAAAAAATCTATTAGTTTCTAGACACCGGAATGCTTCCAAATGCAAGGAGAAAGGATAATAAGGAAGGAAGTTTGCAGCTGCAATCAGGAGTAGAAATAAGTGGCTGCTGAGGGGCAATATTGGTTGGCTTGAAATCCCCAGATGAGTGGCAATAAATAAATAAAATGAAACCGGAGAGGCTGATTAGAAAGGCTTTTAACTAGAAGATAGAACTCATAACTTATCAGGAACATAAACAAAATAAACTCTGAAAAAATAACACTCCAAAAACTCAAATGTAAATAATAAATACAACCCCGTTTGAAAAACCCCATCAATAATCTCATTAAAAAATCATAAAAATAAAATTCTCGCTGGTTTTGCAGTCATCGAAAATTCTGGGAAATCGAATGGCAAAGGCCAAACGGCATTCCACAATAGTAAAACGGCACAGCCTGGCTCTTTGGCTGGATTTTATTGGGAATCCTCCACCAACCAAGAGCCGGGCTACAGTGGAAATAACAACAAACAAAGGCAATTATTAGCATAGTCATTAACACACAGTTGGAACCACCGCCGAATCCCGACAAATCTCGCAGAGACCCAATGGAACCTGCTAATTAGCAGGGGCCACACAACAAACATACAGAACAGGACAGAAAAAATTAACCAGCCACGAGTTCAATGTAAAATCAATCCGGGATGCGGGCTTAGCAATACATAGGAGTGCTGTGTACTCCAAAAATATAAGCGTATGTATAATCCTTTGGGTATTGTATGTGTTCGATCCCCTTGGCAACCCACAGATGCAAATGTGACCTTTTTCGGGCGGCTTATTTGGCATTTTGCTTTTGTCCCAGTGGCAAATTATAGGGAAAAGCATATTGCGACCATAGAATACCCAGGTTTCCTATAGGGTAAAAAGCATTGCATACTTTTTGGTGTAAGCTGTTTTTTTGGTAAATGCGTTTTAGGTAAGAAATAAAATGTCTGAAAAAATATTTATTAAACTACTTCATATTTTAGCCCCAGTTAGAGGTTTTTTTTATCTTGAAGGTAGCTTTTTTCCACAGAATATACTCCCTTATTCAAAGAGTATATAAAACAAAAACGAAAAACACTGACTCCCACCTTGCCCCGACATACAGCAAATCATTTATTAAGAAGCCCCTTCATCTTCATCTGAGCCATATTTTCCACCCACTTGCCCGCATCCCTCCTCATCCCCACTTGGCCTGGCTTTTTCTGGGCGAGCAGAGCAGCCCCTCTCTTTGGAGGCTCTTTGATTGTCAGCAGGGCCCAGAATAATGGCTAAGCCGAATGCACTGAGCATCCATCTGACTCTCTGTGAATGCTCGGCGAGAGCATGAAAGAAATATGAACGAGGGGCGAATGAATGGCAGCCGGCAGAGGAAACTGGGACACTCAATGCATCATCATCCTAAGCCGCATCAAACGAGATTTGTCAGAGGAGCAGCAGAAGAAAGGCGTGAGCTGAAATTTAGACATAATAGATTGCCGTAAAGAATGGGCCCAGATTAAGTCCTAGATCGGCTTTTAGACGAGAGTGGAATGAGGCGTGGCATTAAGCATAAGAAATTGGTTCAGTACCTGGTTACTTACAGTTCTTCATAATAGCGACTTTGTGGGGGTTTTCTGTCAACTACTTATTTTTGCAAAAAATACAATAAACTAATTGAAAAAAGAGTTTTAAAAAATTTGTATTACAAATTGGGTTTCAAAGGAAATAAAAATCAACCAGAAATATTTTTTCGTCGAAACTAGGTGGCCATAAAAAATAATCTCCCAGTGAAACCTAGATTAATTTCTTGAGAATTGAATGAGTCCAAATGTTCTCGCAATAAATGGTTTCCGGCTTAAGTTTACGAGCAAAAATATATGTATAGGAATTTTAAAAAGGTTAACATTTGCACTTGCCCAAAATCTCTTAAAAATATAATTTTAAAAATAATAATCTTCGTAAAACCTTGCCAAATTAAAACAAATAAAAACAAACATGTGGAAATACTTGTTTTTCAGAATAATTGTATAAAAATGCTACCAAAATGTGAAATCTTTGCTTCATTTTGACAGACACATTCCTCACCCGTGTTTAATTAACAAAAATTATTGATAATAATCTCTCGCTTGAGTCGAGACGTTGCTCCAAAAGCTGTTCTTCCGGTTTCGCCGTCACAACTAATCACAATGTCTAATTATAAAAGTCTTCCCTCAGAGAGTCCACTTGAAGAATGCAGAATTGGACAACTGCTGGTTTGGATGGATAGATGGACGGATGGATGGGCTGGCAAGAGCCAAAATCAAACAAAAAATAGATGAGGCATGGGAAACGAATGGAAAGCACCTTCTGTTATCAAGTGGCAGGACAATGTTGCAGCTAGGAGCACACACAATATGTTGCCAGCTGTACAATGGGCCACTTAAACGACAACAATAAAAAATTATTAGAATGCCAAAGGCAGCCGAGGCAAAGGACTTGGCTAAGGACTCGGGCCCAGGACTCAGGACGGCCAAGGCACTTCATAAATCTAGCAAAGGCATATGAAATACGAGTATCCTGTGCTGAGTGCACAGAGCCAATCATGTTGCATACAGCCAGGAGTTGTGGCAACATGACTACACTGAGGTAAATAATTGTAAAAAGGGAATTTAAAAAGAAGGAAAATGCATTTTTCAATATATGTATATTCCAATGTAAAATAACTAAATATATTTTTAGTTAATAAAATTTTACAGAAATTAAAGATTTATGATATCCTAAAAAAAAATAGTCCAATAGTCCAATAGTTAACAGTTATATCATAAAAACAAAAATTTACTTTATACTAATTTTTTCTTGTGCACAAAAAAAACCCAGACAACCTTGTTACTACTTTTGCAGCATGTCCTGCCCACCCAGGACATACACAAGACCAACAAACGCACACACAAACTCACTCATTCGCTTTGGCTTGTGATTTATTAACAAGCTATCGTTTATCATGTGGGCAACAAAGGGTTAATGCCTGAAGGGCCTCTGCTGAGTTATGCACCCGGCAGCTGCACAAGTTGGGAGCCATTCCGCAGCAATTGCCAATTTGCTGGATGCTCCCTGAATACGGGGCCCTGCTGCTCTATATGTGCTGTAAGCACCCGAAAATATCTGAGAGGCATCAAGATAAACAATCAGCAAGATAAACAAAAGCGGAAAGTCACGAAAAGTATGCCCAAGACAAACGAAAACCAAGCGAGAAAAATCCGAGAAACAACAAAAAAAAAACACAAGAGGAACCATGAAAGCCGCGAGAAGAATTCCGCTCACCGATAATTTATGTGCACGGGGCCAAGTTTATAAAAATTAAGATATTTCCCATTAAAGTTGCCTATGGGGGACGGAGGGGAAACGGAACCAACGAAATATGCCCATAACTTATCTCGAAAATATTTGTTTTGAACGCTGTGCAAGCTTTGCTCTCGAGAGAATTATACTTTTCTTTTGCGGGGATTCTTTTTTACTTTACGTTTTTGGGGGGAAAATCGGAGCGTGTTGAAGCGTTAAATTTCCATGTGGGCGAGCCGGTGGTGAGAGAGACTGGGAACTGGCCAAGAAGACCAAAGACCAAGGTAGAGGCGACGCAAACAAGTTGCAAGTTGCTGGAAAAGGAGTCTACGTGGGTGCTGGGGCCAAGATAAAATGTTGACCAATAAATTTTGTGACCATGAACGACCAGAAAACACACACAGAGAGCACAGTGAGAAGAAAATAAAAGGCGAGACCGAGTAAAAAAAATAAAGGAACAAAAAGCGCATGGTCAACAATAATAAACAAGAACGGCGATTAGGGGAAGCAGTGGTAGTGGCAGGGGAGGCAGGCAGGCCCCTCGTATAAGGAATGCTCTAGCTGGAAATCTTATTATTGGGTCTTGACCGGGGGACTGACTGGACGGATCAACAACAAATGCTCGATTCCCAAGAAATATGCGAAATTTGGGCACGTTTTGAAAATCTTGGTCGAGGTTTATGGAGTAAGCTTTTAATTTGGGTTTCGGTTTGTATATTTATTTTCTAGTAAATGTTATTGTAAGGAAAAAGAATTTGACTTGTTTAAATTATTATATTTTAAAAACCTTTAGAAAGAGAGAACCGAATCTTGATTAACTTATAATATAATATAATTTTTATTATTTATATTCACCTTTTTCATTACAAAATTAACAGGAAATATAAATCAAATAGATTTTTAAATAGCTTTGGAATTAAGATTACATTTTCATTATCACAATTTATAAACCTACTTCATTCCGAATTTAAAATTTGGTATAAAAATCTCTAGACATTCAGACATTCTTGAATATAATCAAAATATTTACCTGATGGCAAAGTTAAAGGTCAGAAATAAATAATATTAAAATGTCTGAATCACTGATATATTATTTGTGGCACCCAGTACCTTAATGAACCATTAAAGATTCTTATTCGTCTTAACTGATAAACAAAATTAATTCAACAGTTAATTCAATAATGAATGTAGATCGTTCAATACACATTAATTAAATAACGATGATTTATTTGTATTTCTTTATAAAATAAAAACATTTTTGAAGAATCAGTAGATATAGTAAAGTCGAACCATAGTTTAAAAGCTACTAACTTGAGAAGAAAAATCTTTTAAATCATAAATTAAAAACAATTTTCTTCCAAATATCTTCCCATATCTACACACAATAATATTATTCATATTTTAAGATCCCTCAAAAATACCCTCAAAACAAAAGTATCTATATCTGAAAATGTAAATATTCCATAAAAATATGAAATAAAATCCCCTGAGAATTTCAGGTAACCCATTCCCTTTCCCCAATTATCTCCCCTTTGGACAAATGTGGAAAAACTAGCGCGACGGGGACTGGAAATGTGTCGTCCAGCGATTTCCGATCCGATCGACAAGTGTGTGGAACGCAAAGCCTGATAAACGGGGTAAGTGGCCACAGACGAAGAGAGAGAAACAGAGTGGAAGAGGGAGCGAAAGAGGAGCCGCCGCTTGTGCAAGAATGCTCCACAAGCGTCATTAACGTGATTCCAACTCGTTTTCGTTTCCTTATCTCGAAAACGTAAACGAAGCTGCATATTTGCGTGCATGTGTGTGTGCTGGAAAATTACCTGCAAAGGTGCCGCCTTTCTGCTAATTGACAAGTTCATATTTATCTATACAGGGCCACCTCCGACAAGTAATTAACTATGTTAATTTTAGGGAAAATTGGGCAAATCGCTGCTTCCTCTTACCTGTCGCATCGGTGACGCACGCTGCCTGCGTCGGCAGCAACGCGACGTCTACGCCGGCAGAGCGCCTCGCTCTCCTTCTCTCTCGCACACAAACGTGTTGCGCTCACCAACACCAGTGCAGAATTGCACAGCTGAGCTTCGCAAATGCAACGAATGTGAGGCACAAAACAGAGGGCCAAAGAACGGAACGACGCGTTTGTGTCAATTTGTTGTTGTTTGTTTCACTGCTTCTGCTTGTTGTTGTTGTTGCTGCTATTTGGCACGTGAATCGACAATGGCATTTTTCAAATTCTTGCACTCTTCGCTTTTATGCATTTGTTTACGTCACTGTCACACACACACACACAAACACCCACGCGACTGAATGAAAGGCGCGTAACGCGAGAGGCAGAAGAGCGAGAGAGAGCGAGAGAGAGCACCAATTTGGCAAGCCGCAAATAAACAAATAATTTATTTATCCGTCTCGCTCTGGCCCCAAACACGGGGCGCTTATTAAACAATAACTAATGCCGTTTTGCAATGGTTTCTGTTTTTGGCACTAAGGGCGCCGCAGCCCGACACTAAACAATACGAAAATCGAAATTTCCACTCGCGTTTGCTTTTGTTTTTGCCCTGAACTCTGGCTTCTTTTCGGGCGATAATGGCGATTATCTGCGTGTCCCCCGTCTCGCCCGCGAATTGTTGCTGCTCTCCGTCGAATTGTTTAATCACAGCATTTTAATGAATTTCGCCGCGCACCGACGCGGAGGAGAGGACCGAACGCGTTGAAAATAAAAAAAATTGTGACTATATTGTCTTTGTTTTGTGTTTTGTGTGCTAGTGTTGTGTTGTTAGGTGTAAATTTTCCCCTAAAAAACTCCGTCACAAATTCAAGATTTTTCCTGTCCTATCATGCACACTTTAAATTTTTATCGACAATCGATAACTGGCGCGTAAATCAAAAAACTTTTTTAATATTAATCAAAAAACAAACCAATTTAATTTTGAAAAATCAACGTTAATTTTCTTTAAATTCTTACATTTTTTTATATTTTTTAATTTCTATTTATAATTAGTATAAACAAATTTTACACGTTTACAGAACAACGGTGTCAAATATGGGATGTTAGTCAGGTTTAGATTTCGCCCTAAAAAATCCATCAAAAAAGTTCGGGATTTTTCTTGTTCTTTCCTGCACACTATTCAGTTTTCATCGACAATCGATAATCGGCGCGTAAAAAAACAGTCTGGTGCTTTTGGTCGCTGGGACCGAAAAGTCTGGCAGCACTGTTAGCTGGGAGTAGCTGGGACTCAAAAGTCTGGCAACGCTGCGGTCCGAGCTACCCAGTGTTGAAGAGCGCTTGAAATGTGTCGGTGAATCTGGCAACTCTGGGAGCTGGGACTCAAAAGTGTGGCAACTCTGGGAGCTGGGACTCAAAAGTCTGGCAACGCTGGTCGCTCGTGACGCGGTGTTGCCAGACTTTCCGGTCCCAGCTCCCAGTGCTGCCAGACTTTTCGGTCCCAGCGACCAAAAGTACCAGACTGTTTTTTACGCGCCGATTATCGATTGTCGATTGCTGCCAGATCTACCGACACATTTCAAGCGCTCTCCAACACTGGTCTTTAATGGGCGTAGAAATTCATTGATAAAAACAAATTAACTCGATTTTCCTAGTGCGGGGGGCGGGCCAAGGACCAAGAAAACGCGCAGCATGTCGGGGCTGAAGGCGCCGTCGCTGCAATCGCTGCTGGAGTCGGAGCGCGGCTCCACGGACAGCCTGCTGGCCGAATCCCTGCAGCTGGACTTTGAGGATGTGCGTCAAGCCGGAAAACTGCCGTTTTTAACGATTTTATAACCATTTTTATGTCCCCAGCTGGACGATGCCGAGTTTGCCATACCACCTACCGATGTGCTGCCCACTTTGGAGTCGGTGCTCAGCGAATTCGAGGCCGACTCTGATGTGGCCTCCGAGCTGGGCATGCCGGTCCACCATGCCACGCCCACACCCTCCATTGGCGACGATGCCACAATTAGGACAGATGGACGCGGCGGTGGTGGCTCCATCATGCGGTACACCCTGCTCCATGGCATCTCCGCCCAGCTGGCCTCGGCCGCGGAGCGTGTAAACGCGGGGGCGGCGAGTTCCTGCGCCGTGGCTGCCTTTATAGCCGTGGGCACCTCCCATGGCCACATCCTCAACTTTGATGTCACCCAAACGCTGCGCTGGGCGCACCAGGACAAGCACGGCCAGGGTGCGGTGGCCAGCATGGCCTTCAATGCGGATTCCACGCGGCTTTTGGCCGGTTTCTCGAGGGGATTGGTCACCATGCTGGACACGCACACGGGCGATGTCCTCCGGGAGCTGTTTGATGTGATTACACCAAATACGGGCGTGCTGCATGTGAAGTGGACCTCGCGCTCCTCGCTGGCTCTCTGTGCCGATGCCGGTGGCTCTGTCTGGTCGCTGAGTTTCACCCGGAAGCTGGGCATTCGTGGCTGCAGCTCGCGTTGCCTGTTCTCCGGTGCCCGGGGAGAGGTCTGCGCCGTGGAGCCACTCATCATGGATGCTAACGGACGTCATGAACTGGATCAGTACTGCATCGTGGCTTTGGCCACTCTGTCCAAGTACTTTATCGTCACGGTGAGGCCCAGATTGCGGGTTATCAAGTACCATGCTCTGCAGGGACCTCCGGATTGCCTGCCCCTGCTCGCCTGGCACTTGGTCTTGATCCAGGCGGCGGATACCACGCGCTCAGTGGATCCTGTGATTGTCGTTGGCCGGGGTAACCAGCTGTTCTTCCATCAACTCTTTGTCTCGAATGGAAGGATCACTTTGCTGTATCTGCGACATGTCCAGCTGCAGGGCAACCTTTTGTCTGGCCACTGGCTGGGTCCCAAGTGCGTGGCCTCGCTGGACACCTCGGAGGTACTGCATCTGGTGGATGTGCGATCGAGCAAGGAGCTGGAGTGCATGGATATGGCCAATGCTGGGTTGGTTTATGGCTCGGCGCAGTTTAAGGGTCTGGCCACCGGTGGCAATGTGTCGCCTGCCTTTGCCTTGGCCGGTTCCAATGCCTGTTACAACTCGGTGGTGTCCAGGGGCACTCAGCTGTATGTTTTGGGTGCCAGATCCTTGCATATAATAGGGGTGAGGACGTGGTCGGAGAGGATTAGTTATCTGGTGAGAAATTTTAATTCAAATCAAAGGGAAACTTATTTATTTTATAATTTTTTACCAGGTCAAACACCATCGCTGGCAGGAGGCTTGTCAACTTGCTCTGGATGGCTACTTGGCCTCCGTGGATCGTCCTCGTAAGCGTTCTCAGGCCAAAGAGCGCATTATTACCCTATTCCAGGAGTACATAGCCAACTCTGCTCGTGCTCCCGACTACTGTCTGGGTTCCATAGTCAATTGCCTCATCACCGTGGGTGAACTGGACCTTTTGTGGTCACAGCTCTGGGAGAAGCTGCACCACTCGAGCTCCGAGCTGTTCCTGCAGCACATTTCCGAGCACATTGAGCGCGAGACCATAAGGAGTGTGAATCCCTTGATCTCCCAGGCCTTGGTGGACTATTGGCTGGAGCATTCACCAACCAAACTAGAGCAGATCATCCTCAAGCTGGACTGGATGTGTCTGGATTTAAATCAGGTTTTGAAAGCTGTAAAGAAGCATCACTTGTACCGAGCCCAGATCTACCTCAATACCCAGGCTCTCAAGGATTATACGGCGGCTCTAACGGAGCTGCTGCCTCTGGTAACCCCCGAGGAAACGGATTTGGGCAATTGCCTGCTGGTCTATGTGTCCAGTTGTTTGGCGGGCAGGGGTTATCCCAGTGGAGAGATTCCCGTGGAGCAGGTTCACCAGGTTAAGCACGATGTCCTGAGATGTTTGACTTCCCAACAGTCCAAGGAGACAGCTGGAGGGGATGAGCTGCCTTATCCTTACCTGAGAGCTCTCTTGAAATTTGATACAAGGGAAACGCTGAATGTGATTTCGCTGGCCTTCCAGGAGAAGGAGTTTAGCAATGAGCTGGGCCTGTCGCATCGCAAGAGAATCATCAATTTGCTGCTGGAGATTATGACGCCTGAAAATGCCACGGTATGTAATGCTTTTATCTTCCTTTTAAATTTCTAAAATTTAACATTTTTCCTCTTTTTAGTGGGCAGAGATTGGCTGCCTGTTGAACTTTATAGCCCAGCAGATATCCATGCAGTGCCTGCCCCGGGATAAACAACTCCTAGAGCGCGTGCTCAGCCACCTGGCCCAGGAGGAGATTGCCAACGAAAGCAGCCGCCAGCATTCGGAGCGTGAGAATGCCTGGCATGAGCTGCTCTCCTCCAATTGCCTGGCCGAAATCAGCAGCGATGAAGAGCAGCTTCTTTTAGCGGAGAAAGCCAGATGCTACTGCGTGGTGGAGTATCTCCTGGAGAAGCTGCAACGCTACGACACCATCCTGGATTGCTATATACGCAACGAGGCCCGTCACGAGACCATGTTTGCCTACATGGAACGTTTTGTGGACAACCCAGAGAGATGCATTTACGAGCAGCTCAAGCTTCATCTCAGGCAGCTCTTGGCCATCAATGACAAGGAAACCACGCGGCTATTGGCCCTGCACTATCCCCAAAAGATTTCCGAACTCTTAGACAGCCTTAAAACCGAGGAGAGTCTTCTATATGTGTTCCTCAAGTGCCTCAACGAACGCCGAGCCAAGCTAGAAGCCAGCCAGCTGGAGCTCCTGCTGGAACTGCATTGCAAGTTGGAGACGCAGGACGTGGTCATGGAGTTCCTGTGCTGCAACATTCGCTTGCTTGGGGATAACCTGGATCAAGCGATTGCCATAGTTGAAAGCCATCACCTGGACAGAGCTGTGATCTATCTGTACGAGATGCAGGAGAGCTACACGAAAGCCTTTGAGTTGTCCATGGATCTGCTGAAGGCGGCCACTGGTGAGGAAGCAGTGGAAGAGGCCAGGGTGTTGCCTGCTCTGCTGGCGAGATCTGTGCATATTTTGCCCGCTGCCGAGCTAGAGCGCTGCTGGTTTGTCCTTCTGCAATATGTCCTGCCCAAGCAGGAGTTCCAGTCAATCAGCAAGTCCCTGCTGCACGAGGCCTCGCACCACATCGACCTGCACAACCTGGTCCAGCTGATCATGAACACCCACAATGTGTCCAGCAGCTTTGGCGACATCAAGGACCTGCTCATGGGCATGCTGGACAGTTCCAGGCAGCAAACGGAGGCCCTGAGAGGCAGTGCCGATATACAGTGCCAGGGTCTCCACCTGGAGTTTCGGAAGCATCATCAGCAGGCGCGGCGTGGCCTTTGGGTGACCACAACCAAGTGCTCGGTGTGCCGACAGCGGCTCTATGAGCAGAGTCAGGTGCTCATTCTAGGCGGCTGTGGGCATGGCCTGCACGAGGAGTGCCTGGAGGATGCGGAAACGACGCTTGAGGAGTGTCCTCGCTGCTTTACGGCGATGCAGGAGCAAACTTTGGCCTTGCCGCGTCCAAACAAGAGCCTGATTAGCATTTCCAAGTCCTTGGAGATGGGTGCTTTGCAGCTGAAGGCTCCGCCTAGGCGATTCTTTTAGTTTGCTTCTTATTTCCCTGTATATTCCATTATTATTCCTCAGTGTATTTATTGTACAACTCTGTGTATTGTATTTTATGTGTGTAAGTAAAGCAATTGCATGATAAATGACGAGTTTTTGTGGGTAGTAAAGCTTATTGTTCGGATTATTAAGGTATTTATGAGAGGTAATAGTGGGGACAACGGGGGGTATATAGAGGGAGAAAGTAAAATTTAACAAAAATTAACCTTTTTTTATCGAAAATATCGTCAACTTTTAGATAACATTCATATATCGGCTGTAAAACTGGAAACAAATCGATTTTTTCTGATTTTAATTTCTAAAAAATTCGTCTAGTAAATCGATTTAAATCGATTAATATTGATATCGAAAACCCTTTTTATCGAAAATATCGTTAACTTTTAGATAAAATTCATATATCGGCTGTAGATCTGCAAATAACCCAATTTTTAGTGAATTGAATTTCTAAAGAATTCTTCTAGTAAATCGATTTTAATCGATTTAAATCGAAAACGAAAATAATTTAAATTATTTATAAACTTACTTCATAATTTTACAATTTTATGATTTATATAAAAGAAAAAATTACCAATTTAATTAATTTTTATATTTGAAAAATAAAAAGAATCATTATTTATGGTCCCTGCAATTAATCGATTATAGAATCGTTTATATTTCTTATCGGCAGTATCAACATTTTCTGAAATTCTTATTTAAAATTTTATTTTTACAATAATTAACCCTCTAAAAACATTAAAAAATATTATTTAATTATTTTTAATAAAATAAAATATTTACAATAAAATATCAAAGTATAAATACTTTTTAAAAACACTTTCTCTAATAGAAATTAGCAACCCAGCCTTAGCTCACAGCTGGTTTTATGGAGTTATCAGCGGGAAAGGTGTTGTTATAATGTTGAATAAACTCCGTGCATTGTTCGGCTGTTAAAAAAAAATATATATATTAATTTAGAAACTGTGAAATAAGTATAAAATATATAAAACCTACCCTTGGGAAAAGACAGAGTCTCATAAAGTTTCAAATTTCTCATTTGAAAGAAACGAAAAACGCTGTGAAAAATCAAATAATCTTTGGTTTTATGGGCGGCCTCCAGGAACTTGCGGGCAGGGACTTTGTCCAGGCCCAGAGAGTTTTTGGCCAGTCTTAAAGCATCTATAACCTTGCCCTGGCCCAGCATGACTTCAATGATGATCTAAAAATATAAAAAGAATGTAAAAAATCTATAAAAAATACAAATATATATATATAAACACCCACCTCATGCGCCTGAATCCTGCCCAGCATATCGATGGCCACCTGGGATATGGCCGTGTCCACATCCGAATGGGCCAGCAAAAAGCAGGCCACTGCCTTGGACTCCATCAACATCGAATAGCTAACCAAGCGCCTGAGCGTATCAAAGCTGCGATTGTTTATCAGCTCGCTGACAATCATCTTGCTCAGCTCCTCTTGGGCGGCAATGTTGAACTTGTTCAGAGATTGCAGATAAAGCATGAGAATGGATTCTGTATAGGTTCTTCTGGCGATGCGCTGGAAGATCTGCACCATGTCCAGCTGCTCAATGAGCACAATGGGAGGACTAGACTGTTTCAGCGAGGAAGTCTTGACATTTGAGGGCTGAGCAGTTTGATTTTGCAGCTCCAATTGCACCCAAGATCTAGGGAAAAACAGAGTTAAAGAGGAGAAGGTCAAGTGCTACTCCTTACTTACGCATATATCTTGTTAATCTTGCTGAAAATGGTCTCCAGCACGGGCAACATAGAGCCCTTGTATTGATCATCCACCAGCTGAGCCACAACTTTCAGCAAGGCCTGCTTGCCATTGCTGCGCTGCAGCAGGAACTCGGTGAGGCGAATCCGATCGGAAATCAGGTTACAAAGAGGCTCAATGCACAGGTTCAAGTACCACATGCAGCCCAGCTTGGCATCGATGACTATGTTGGGTTGAAACAAAACCCAGTGGGTAGAGTCTGGAGGGGATTAGAAGCGGGTTTAATAGAGGATTTTGGGAAAGTTTTTCTAAAAACTTTACTCACACAACTCGCACTGCAAGATCTGACCATCAGGCGACAAGGAAGGCAACTTCAAACCAAAAGGTTTAATGGAACGACCTGGCGTTATGGGCGCATGATGGGTTACATCATTTATAACCTCCCCAGGCAGAGATATATCAAACAGCAGAGAAGTCCCAGTGGCCTGGTGATGCACCACAATCAGGTTGTCCACTGTATTTATAGCAAATCTCCCCACAAGACTTAAGCGTAGAATGTGGCACTTGCGAGGAGCCAATCCTGGGCCATTCAGCAAATGCACTTCGACTTCCATCTGTCCAGAGCTACTATTTTGCTGCAGGATAAGCACAGCCAGAATGCCATAAACCTGACCCAGTGTAACTTTGCTCTCCTGGACATCGCGACTGGGGGAACCCACTACAAAACACAAACACCAATAACAAGGCTCAAAAGCACCCCAATTCACACTCACAATCCACTTTCGGCAGCTTGGTGATGACCTTCTGCTTGACCAGCACTGGAATCAAAGAGTTGCCCTCGCTGGTGCAAAGCAGCGCCACATTGGCATCGCAACACCAGGCAAACCACTTGATGCTGATGCTCAGGGACTTGACCGAGCGCACCTGTCGCTTCTCCGCCACCACAGTGTACACCTCCACGCCCGTGTTCGAGATAAGAGCCACCTCTCGGTTGTGTACCCACACAAAACCATGTA
Source organism: Drosophila bocki (assembly GCA_008042715.1). Classification (NCBI taxonomy): domain Eukaryota; kingdom Metazoa; phylum Arthropoda; class Insecta; order Diptera; family Drosophilidae; genus Drosophila; species Drosophila bocki. The sequence goes on from VNJY01005467.1 coordinate 105,463, forward strand.
TGGTGGTCTTCACCTGATGGGTAATGATGTCCTGCAGCAGCGGTTGATCTCCGTTGAAGCAAATAAACTCCACGGCATTTTCCTTGCGTTGCACGGCCAGGATTTGGTTGTCCGGCGAGAACTTAATAGAACGAATGTCGCCACCGCGGTCGTTCATGCAAAATGAGATGACGGTGTCCTCGGTGGGGCCGGGGCCTTTGACCACCACCCCAGTGGCTCCGCCTGAGCGAACTGCAAAGATCTTGAAGGGGAAAAGGCTTTTAAGTGATTGATTGCTTGGTTTTTAAGTTGTTTTCCGGCTTACCTGCTTGTTGGAATCATCAAAAAACACATTGGTTAGCTGGCTCACCGCATCGAATCTTATGGGATTGGGGGACAGCTCTATATAGTGTATTCCATTTGAATTATCCATTGTTTTTAAGCAGAAAGATAAGAAAAACAAATCGTCGCAGCAAAACTCTGATAGCCACCCACTTTTAGAGATGTGAGTTGAGCAGCGGGGTTAGAGATGGGTCACGAGGGAGTCACGCAGAATATATCGAAAATAATAAAATTAGAAATTTTAAATTAACTTTATTTATTTTAAAATTAACTGAGGATAATAGTAAAATTCATGTATGAGGAAAAGAATCAGATTTTATTTAAGGATAAAAAAATAAATAAATTTGAATAAAAAAAGAAAAATGGGAACGATAGTTTACTCCGGGAATTAGTAATATCGCTTAAGAATCATTCATTTAGATTTAGATTTTTATTTTTTTTGTTTTTTCGTTGGACACAGCAGAATAGGTTTTTTTAGGTTATTCTCTGACCAACGAACAAATCGAAAATATTGCAAAAAAGTATAACAAATTAATTAAGATGTTCAAAATTCCATAATTACTATAATAATTAATAAAATAATATATAATTTTAATCCCCTGTGGGGCCTGAACCCATTTAAGTATATTGAATTCAAAACATATATTTTCTTAATTTGCAAAAATTTAAGTAATGATAATATATATTTTTAACAATTTAACTAAACTAATAACGTTTATTTTTAATCCAAATTAATAATAATTTCCATATTACCACTGCACATCTCTAGGACTTCTTCAAACCGATATATCGCTTGTCCCATCACTTGCTCGTTAACGATACATCGATGATCGACCGCAACCACAAGAAGCGATAGTACCGTGGAAAAAATTGATTTTTTCCCACCCCCATTGTACACAAAAACAAATAAGAAGAAGCAGACGCAAAACTGTTATTTCATTTAAAATTAAATGAAATGGGACACCTGGACAAGTGCCGCATCTGCTTTACGCCGGTTGCCCGGGATGACGAGGCCTACAACCTGCTGCAGCTGGAACAGCTAGCCGTCAAGTTCTCGGATTGCACGGGCTTGGTGGTGGATCCTGCGGATGTCCATATCATTTCCAGCGAGATTTGTTGCCAGTGTTACGAGCAGTTGGAGCAGTACCACGGCTTCCGGGCCCAGTGCATCACCGCAGACCGGAAATGGAGGGTGAAAAGAAGGTTGGTGCGAAGGAAAATAACTCGGGAGGAGGTTCTATACTTGGAAGAGGATCAGGAAGAGCCAGAACAGGAAATGGAAGAAGAACCGGAAATGGAAGAAGAACCGGAAATGGAAGAAGAACAGGAAATGAATGAAGAACCGGAAATGGAAGAAGAACAGGAAATGGAAGAAGAACAGGAAATGGAAGAAGAACAGGAAATGGAAGAACAGGAACTGGAAGAACAGGAACTGGAAGAACAGGAACTGGAAGAACTGCAATTAAAAGAAATTCAGAGAGAACTAGAGGAACAAATAGAAAAGGAGATGCAAAAAGAACAGGAGGAACACAACCAAGAGGCTGAGGAGCAACCTTCCCTTCAAGCAACCGAACTGATCCTTTGCGATGGCAACCTAAGTCCCAAGGAATCACCGCCAAAAATTAAAAGAAAAGTTCAAAGAAAGTCTTCGCCCAAGAAACCAGCAAAGAAAGCCAAAGAAAAGGTTAGCAAAATACTTGAAAATATTAAAACCAACACAATATATCCCTTATTTCCCTCTACATTTCAGGAAACTGCAACACCCCAACTCCGCTACATGTGCGAAATGTGTTCAAAGGAATTCGAGGATTACAAAAGCTTCATCAACCACACAAAAGAGCACGATGGTCACAGTCTCTATCACTGCTCGGAACCAGGCTGCCAGGAGTCTTTCAATCGCTACGAGCAGTGCAGGCAACACGAACTGCAGCATGCGGCAGAGGGCACACGTTTCATTTGCGGGGAGGAGGGCTGCCACAAGATGTACCGGCACAAGGCCTCCCTAAAGCACCACCAGAGCAAGGCCCACGGTCTTGGAGAGCCCCCCAAGACTCACATGTGCGAGTTCTGCGGCCGAGTCTTCAAAAATCTGGCCGCCTTGACCCACCATCGATACACGCACAGCGACCAAATGAAACTGCCCTTCGCCTGCGAGATGCCCGACTGCACGCTGAGGTTCATCAGCCAGGAGAAGCTACGCATTCATATGATGCGGCATCAGGGCATCAAGAACTTTAGCTGTCCCTATTGTGGCCTACGAAAGACCACCAAGAATGAGCTACGTCTGCACATTAACTTCCATACCCTAGAGCGTAGCTGGCCATGCAAATTTTGCTCCAAGGTCTGCAACAGCTCCACAGCCCTCAAGAAGCATGTGAGCACCATTCACGAGAAGAACAAGCACTATGCCTGCAGCTACTGTGAGAAATCGTTTGCCAGCTCGAATACCCGAAAGTATCACGAGATGACCCACACGGGCGAGAAGAACTTTGAGTGCCAGGAGTGCGGCAAGAAGTTCATACAGCCGGCGGCCCTGCGGACTCATCGTTTGATCCACGAAAGGAAGGCGGTTACAGATGGAGGAGAAACATCGACTTCTGGCGGCGAATCATCATTGGTGACTCATTCCATTCCTCAAATTGATGTGGGTACTCCTGTAATAGTGGCTCAACTACAGCCGGCTTATACTATACTCCAAGTGACCAGCTTGGGTTATCCGACAATATAAAGATGTCTAGAGACTGTGCGTGGCTACGGGATCTATTTTTGTTTTGTTTTTGGTTAGTTTTGAGTTTAGTTTTAACTTTCAAAGTGATAATTTAAGTTGTTACTGATGCATTTAATTAATTTTATAAAGTTTAATTAATAAATTATCTTGTTTTTATTTAGTTTTTAAAGTGATTTAGTTGTTTTCACCTTTTAAAGTGATATTTTATATTGTTACTGATTTATTTCTTTATTTTATAAAGTTTAATTAATAAATTAATAATTTATCTTGTTTTTATTTAATTTTTAAAGTGATTTAGTTATTTTTGTTGTATTTTATACATTTTTTTTTAATAATTTAGTTATTATGTCATGTTTTATTGATATATTTTTTGAGATTTTTTGTTTTATTTTGTTAGATTTTATTTGATTTTTAAAGTTACTTAGTTTGTAATATCTTATTTATTTAGTTATTTTGTTATATTTTATTTAATTTTGTAAATTATTTTGAAATTTTATTATGTTTTATTTATTCATTTTTCAGTTATTTTGTTATTTTTTATTTAATTTTTAAGCTTAACTTTAAATCTCCAATAATATAAACTAAGACTAAATGATTTTTTAAGCTGAATTTACATACAAACCAATGTACGCATGTCTTCCAAACCATGAAAAGCGACAATAAACATTTACCTTTTTGGGATTCAGAATGTAAATAGCAATAAATTGTTTAATTATATTTTCAACTAAAACAAAAATGTACAGGAATCTTGTGTATCTGTGTGGTTGTGTGTGTGTGTGTCTCATTAAATTAAATTAATTAATAGCGACTAAAAACTAAAATACATCTGCTAAGGGTCTCGTGAGTCTGTTTTTTTGTTTATTGTAAATGGTATATGTATATAGATAGCTATGCGTATGATTACGGTGTTGTTGCTGGTAAATGATATGACAGTGCCACTATATCATTTCCCCCGATATCGGTTTAATCTCGGTAAATATTCGTGAAATCTGTTTGCATTAAAATCGTTGTAAATATGTTTGCCTCAGTTATTGTTTATAGATATAGATATATAGTTCATATTGGTGAGATATATTAGTAAATGCGTTCGTTTGCTGCTGTAAATATGAGTGTATAAATATGATTGTATATATATATATATGTATATATATCGTTTCTATATATATTCGTGTACTGCTGATCCTGGGGGGAAATACCATCTCACTTTTTATAGTCTAATTCTACGAAAAATGCGTTTTGTTGGTGTTTATACATTTTCAGAAAATGTTTAAAGTACATAGAACATAAGAATATAGCATATTTTTAGGCTAAATATCACCCACGATTAAATCGTTGCTTACAGACTATATAAAAACTAGACATATAATACAATTCTCGCCTTGTTTTTGTAAGTGTGTGTATAAATATATCCCTATATATCGATTGGATTTCTAAATTCAGACATAAACCAAAGACACGAGTTGTCCACGCTAAGTTCTAAAAGGTAATAGCAAGGATAATAAAATAACTAAGATGCGTAGAGCACTCACAACAATACTATTTCAAGAGAGTTTGGCGCTACGCATCTTAATTGTTATTACCTTTACTACTACCTAGTTTTAAATCTAAGTGTAAATTTAACCCTACATCCTAGGGGTATACCATATATGTAACGTATCCTATATCCTATTAACATGTTAAGCTCGCCAAACATTTCACATTATTTTCCATATCGTAATTGTCTTCCTCAAAAGCTTAGACATAGTCCGAGGGCACTGTGCTGGTGCTCGTCTCGTTGATGGCCGCCAGTCGTTGTCCTCGTCGTTGCGTCATGGCCGCCGCCTCGCTGGGATTGAGGCCGGTTCCACCGACCACACCTCCACCTGAACCGCCACCACCCACATGATCCCAGTTGGGCAGCGGCTGGGACATAACATTCAGGCCAACTATCTCGTAGGCGCCCTGGTTACTGCCACTGGCACCACCCGGCATGGCTGTCACCGACAGGTCCGAGTAGTAGGCACTGCTCGGCGCCGAAGAGACCACCATGGGAATGTCCTGTTCGTGGCCCTGGAAATTGTATTTCTGGAAAGGAAAAGAAGGAAATTTAAAACATAAAAAAAATATATAAAGTATATATGTATATCACTCACCTCGCCACACTGACTGTAGGCCGTATTCTGATACGAGGGATTCGCCGATCTTACAGACTCTCTATCAAGTTCCGCATACAGCGCCTCGCTCACACCCACCGGACTGTAGGCATCATCCATGTGGGTATAATGGTTCTCCGCCGGCGATGTCGACGGCGGTCCTATCTGATCTGGGCCAGCGGAGGAGCGTCGACTGCCACCCAGCCAGGTCCAGACACCGGAATTACTTGTGGGCCGCCGGATACTGTCCGCCGAGTGCTTGATCGAGATGGGCGATCGGTTCTGGCCACCGTTGCGATTATTGCGACACCACCAAGGCTGCGGGCGACCACCTGCAAATAAATAATATATTTTTTTTTTATTATCTTCTGTTTGCTTAATTAAAATCGTGTTACTCATGCGACATGTTGGCCGCTGTTCAAAGATAATTGCAAAAACTACATGCATTTTTAATGGAAAATTACAGTTGTTGGCAGCGGCAAATAAATCAGGTAATAAAATCGGATTACGAGGGAGATTTTACAAGAATTTAAGGTTATAAATTAATGAGGTTACCAATAAAATATACTTTTAAATGTTGTATAATATTTTTAGTGGGTTAAATATCGTTAAACAAATTTTAAGCTATGTTTGGCCTCTATTTTTATGTTGAAAAAATTCTTTAAATTTTGCTAAATATTTTCTTAGTTGTTGAAAACGATTTCTCGATTAGTTTTGCCTTTGTTCTTATTTATTAAATATATACATAATTCTAAAAAATATTTTTTGTTATTTTTAAAACCTTTTTCTAAACCTATTCACTTGGTAATAATACCATTTTGTTTAATATTTCAAAACATCCATATTATTTTATGGAATATTTATTTTTAAATTACTAATATGACATAAATATCATAATAACCAACATTAAACCCATTTTTTCTCATCGAAAGACACCTGTTGAAAGGCGAGTAAATCGTGGGACTTGATATTTTTCTTTTGGGGGAGTGCAAAATGAAAAATTCAGCGAAACCGAAATCGTAACGCAGCAGAAAATCTATGACATTTTGGTTTATAATCGGGCGATAAATCAAACATTCACCTCCTCGAAACCGAACAAAAGACAGAGAAACAAACAAACAAACAAAGCGTAAATTAAACGGCTGTCAACTGGCAGCGAGGTGGCAAACAAACTGCACCACTCTGCAGCACCACTGCAGCACCACCACCACACACTGAACCCACTGCACAGCCGGCGAGTGGCCATCGAAAATGCCAAATGGCTGACTAGCTGCTCCTTTCTGGCCACAGCATACAATCAGCACATGTGATCTTGCACAGTGGCCTGGGAGGGTTGTGTGTGACTCAACGGAGGCACTCAAAATCCAAATAGTCGGGATGCCATAAAGTCTCTTCCGTCATTAAGCTCATAAGTTATAGACACTGAAGCCAGCAAATGCTCAATGGGAATAATTGCTGCCCGGCCGTAAACGGAGTTCTCAGCCACGGGTTCGGATTTCCAACTCATCTGCCAACTCATTTGCTTAGAGGCAAACTCTGTGCGAATTTTACTTTATTTTTTATTTTATTTTTATGTGTACATATATATTTGCTGGTATTTATTTAAACTCGCCTTTCACTCTCATTAACGCGGAAAAGATGGAGCCACTCGGAGAAGCCATTTGGGGCGATTCAACTAATTAGTGTGGTGCATACGCAACGACAGAGTCAACGATGCTGCAATGGTTTCCCAAGTTATATATATCGGTGTTTGTGTATATGCATAATGCAGTTGCACATACAGACAGAGAAAATGTGTATTAATCTTGGTGGTTTATGTGAGATTTAAGGGAAACTAAACTAAATACCAGCAGTTCAATCTTTGGGAGTTTTATAATTGTTATTAGAAAATATAGAAAAATGAGGTAAGGGTATATTTTTAAATTAAATTTCTAAAACGAGAGAACTTTTTGCATTATATATTTAATAAATAATAATAGTTATTCTAATTTTAAAATATAAAAATACTCTTATTTATAAAGCTTGTTCCGTAAAAATATAACCTGAAGTTCAGTCAATTTGTGTTCTACGTTAACTATTTCTTCTCCTTAAAAATTCTAATTAATTTTTTCCTATACCTTTTCCTCTTTTTTCTTCATAGAATGCAAAGCTTCTATTACATTTCTTTCTGTGTACCATTTAAGATTTAAGAGTCGTAGTCAAAGTCGTTTTATGCTTATGATTTACGTACTCCGCGAGGCGAATGTCCAGCAGCTATGGCTATGGCTATAGCTCTGGCGATTATTACCCCCGAACCGGAGAAGTTATCGTACGTAGGTGCTCATATACATGCATTTTGTGCATGTCACCAATGCCACAAAACACCCAGTCTCCGGAGAGACCCCACTCCACATACCATTCGGAGCTGGAGCTCCATCTGGAACTTGGCTTTAATGGCTGTTTTTGCGCCGTGTTAACGATGTTGCCGCGGCTACTGCACAGCTAAGTCAGCTGAATCGAGTCGCGGCCAAGCTGAGCTCTGAGCTGTAACTTCAAATGCATTGCACTTACGATTTTATTTGTATTTTTGCTGGATGCTGGATTTCTTCTGGGTTTCTCAATAGTTAAGACACAGTGGTAAGTAACGAGAATAATTTAGAATTTTTATATGGATATATTCTTCGATTTATTTCCTTTTGTTTAATTTTTATCAAGAGCTCTATTAAAAAATTTAAAAGGTTTCATGTTTAAATTATTTTTATATTTATTTAAAGTCTGTAAATAATTTCTGGATATTTTTATCGAAGGCATTAATATGTTTTTGTTATAATTATAAATAATCCTTCAATATCTATGGGGTAATTTTAAAAATTTAATGTTAAAATAATTTTTTTAATTAATTAAGAGTCTCTAAATAATTTCTATGTATTTTTATATAAGACATAAATATTGACTAAATTTTTTAAAATATATTTTGCATAATTTTAAGCTTGTAAGATTAGTTTTTCCTCAAAAATATAATTAAATTTTAATTTTTAACCCACTGTTCTTAACTGCATTATAAAAGCTTGGTAGCTTGCAGCCTTATCTTAGCCTGCTTATCGCCGTCACCGCTGCATGGCTGTGGCAGTAGCGGCCAAAACGGCAAACGGCCAACGACAAACGGCAAATTGTTGTTAACAAAATATTTCGTAGACAACTTTTGTCCATACGAAAATTTCAAAGAAAATAAATAAAGTCAAAATTAACGAGCAGCTTGGGCTTTGGAATTTAATTTGTGTTTTGTTGATATTTTGTAGATTTTTATTTTTGCCTCACTTCAGTTTTTATTTATATTTTTTTCCCCCCTTCGAGCAAATGGCAAATATGACATGTGTAATGAAGTCTTAATAGTTGGCCAGATAATGCCAATCTCTGTACGGTGTCTTGCCCGTTTAATGCACACAAATGTCAAGTTGCATTTTTCGTTTTGTTTATTTCTTTTTATTTTTCGATTTTACGTTGTGGCCGCTTGATTATCGTGAGTTCTTTGTATGCATAATTAAAATCATGTTACGCATACGACACGTTGGCTGCTGTTCAAGAGATAATTGCAAAAAAAAAAAAGAATTTCGTATGAAATTGACACCAACGAATTTGGCAATTGTCATTTTGTGTTGATTGTTTGCGGTGATTGCGGGTTAATTATGTAAATTTTTGGGAATATCTGATGGGGGGTTTTAAGGGGGTTTTTGAAAGGGAATATCTATAGGTTTTTCTATGGAAAATGAATTTAGGAGAAGTATATTTTGCTAAGAATTTTTATAATTATGACTTTGCTTATATTATATTTTATTTATCATAAAAAGTATAATTATTTATTATATTCGTTTGACAACCTACAATTTTCTATAATCATATGAATTTCAAGACCTTGATCAATTATAAAAGGGAAAAAAGGCTCTATAAAAAATATGTAAAATTTATAAAACCCTTTTTCATTTCAATTTAAGCCTTTAAAAAAAAATTAAAATATTTTTTTACAATACTAGGATTTATTTAAAACAAAAAACTAACTAATAGAAAGCACTTCAATTCCATTTCAGTCTTTATTAAAACTGAAATACTTTTTTTTACCAAAGGATTCTTTGATTTCATGATCTTTTTTGCATGAAAAAACATATAACTTTTATTAAAAACTCTTTATTTATTAAAATTCAACTCGTTTCTATCAAAAAAGCTTTACATAAAAAAATCAGTAAGCATCTCTTGAATTTGTGGCCCACATTTAAAGGCAAACACATTTTTTCTTTCCAGCTTCACCTTTGCAGCAAAAAAATGTTGCAACATATAAACACCACTTAAATGTGAATTTTTTTGGGCAATTGAAAATTTTCTCTTTCGACTAAAAAAAGTCTGGAAAAAACAGTTTGGCAACTGGCGCTTGTCTCTCAACTCTCAACTCTCGGCATCGAGTCCGACGTTGACTTGGACATAATCACGCGCTTTAAAAGCTGCTGACAGTTTAACGATTTGTGGCGATTGTTTGTTTCTCTGGCTGTGCTTTTTTGTTGTCCTCCTCCTCCACCTCCTCCTTTCGCACAACATGCAACCGTGCGTACCACCAAAAAAAAACACACAACAAGTGGGCAACATAAAAAAAACAACAACTTTTGCCAAAAAAAAGTTCGTACAAAAAAATAAAAAGGAAAACAAGAAACGAGCATTTTCATGGGGACAGCTAATTGGCTGCTGTGACATTAAATGCCGTCAACAATTTGTCCTGCATGTCGATTGTCAGCCCCACAGAGAGGCGACGGCCAGTGAAATTGGCGCCAAGAGACCCTTGGGAGAAAGAGAGAGAGTGGGTCGGGACTTTGACCTGAAAGGGTCGTTACACTGACCGAAAAGAGGGGCATTAGGGGTAGGGTTTATTTAGGAAAAAGGGTTTTTGGTTAAAGATTAAAGTTTAGGTTGATATTTTCCTTGTAAAAATTTTGTTTTTAATTATTTACTTTATGAATACATTTATTAAATTTAACAAAATCAAGGTTCTTTGTTAGCTCAAGCTTTTTTATATAAAAAATTTATTAAAATAAAAAATTCAAATATTTTTATTGAATTAAATAAAATATATATAATATAATAAATAAATTTATAACATTCCCCCAACCTTTCATCGATTTTAAGTTCCCCAAATAGTACCCTAAACCAAAATCTTCCTCTTAAAATATTCTAAAAAATTAAATCTAAATAAATAACTAATTATATTTCTCTCTGTATATCCTCGAAAGATAGTTTGTCAATAATTTGCCTACTACCCAGAATAGCAAACTCGAGCAACTAAATCAAAATAGTAAAAAGTTTTTGCCCCAATCCCTCACTACTTTTTTGCACGATTTTCAAACGTGTTTGACGAAGTCTCTGCGACCATGACAATTGTTTGCCTTTGCCTTAATTTGTCTACAAATTTTCTTTAACTCGAAAGTTTTTTAGCAAGCACGTAGTCCCCGGGGGCAAATATAAACCCTCTCCTGGTTTCGGTTTCAACTGCCGCAGGAGGAGGAGCAGCCACAGCCGGCAGCATCTCAGATTTGTGGCACGAACGTGAAGTTCATGCATTGTCGTCAAAAATTTGTCTTCATTTTGTTAGTTTTTTTTGCCTTCCTTCTGCCACACAACAAAACAAATTAAAATGTTGCCACTTTTCAAGGGCCAACCAAGCCGGAACGAAAGATTTCTGTGAATTGCATGCAACGGCAGAATTATGCAATTAAAAATGGAAATGAAAATGCAAAGAGAAGGCAAAGCCCCCGTCGAAGATGATGATGATGATGATGGGCAGAAAAAACCTGACCCGGGAGTTGGCTAATTAATCAGGCAAGGTAAAAAAAACGGGCAAGTGATCAGGCTTTTTTAGGAGGAAATGAGATATTGAAGGGATAAAATCGACAAGACTTTCGTTGGGAAAAAGGTGTTCATTAAAATGTGAGAACTAAAGGTGGATTTTGTGGCCATAATGGACGCGAAAAATTTTTAAATACAATTTTTTAGATTTTTAAATTATAATTTTTATAAGTTTTTATCTAATTCTAGACTTTTTTCTGAATAAATAATTTTTTAGAGTCAAAAAGACAATTTTTAGTTAGTATTATTTCATAAAAACACTTTTAATATTCTAAAAAAAAATGTATAAAATTTTGAAAAAAGGTTATTTGAATTATTTTTAAGAATATTCTTCTAAAACTATTTACAAAACTATAAAAACAATATACAATATACAAACAAATACCTAAATATAAATTTAAATTCTTTAATCATTTTCTAACCATTAAAATTAAAAAAAAAAAATCATTTATTACATTTCTAACTAACTATTTCCCTTTTAAATAATTATTTTAATCTCCTAAACAATAAAATCCATAAATTAACTGCCAGATTTAAACTCTACAACCTGTTAATACCCATTTAATCACCCACAACAAATCATTCTTCTCATTTAAATAATAGCAAACAATAAAGAATAAAAACAATTTGTACACTTACCATTGGCATTCGCTGATTTAATTCTGCAAAGAGATAAAAATGGAAAAAATGTGTACCAATTAATAAACAGAAACTTTTAATAGACTGCCGAGCATAAATTAGTTATAAAGCAAATGTCAAGCGACAGAATGGCAAATGCCAAAACGAATGACTTAGGACACAAACTTAAGCCAAGCAAAAATCAGTTTTTAAAAGCCCGACAGTTGCGTGTGTCGCTGAAAGAGATAAAACTAATACTAATAATATATGTATATACAGGTAAAGATAAAAAATCTTTAGAAAAACTAAAGAATTGCATTATCCAGCAGTGGTCAGGTGGAGAATATCACCATTCTTTAAGATAATCTTATCTTTTAGCAAAGCTAAAACTCTGGGACTTGTGTGATTTAAGCCTGAAACTACAAATTGGCAGGTGTTTTTCCTAGAGCTTTCTTTGACCGTTTTTCTGGGTCAAGTTTTTCCATTTCAGCCACACACATATTTGCAGTTTTCTGGGTCAGTTTGAACAGCACGAACCTGGGGCCTAAATGGCCATATACTCCGTGTGTTCACCTCTCGATTTCTATATATACATTCGATCTGTGCGTATCAATTAACCGTCTGTCCGATTTGATTGAGTGCACTGCGGCATGCGCTGAGTTTTCCCCTCGCTTTGCCTTGATCGATTATAATGTTAACTCAACTCGAGCCACAACTGCCAGTTGGGTTTTTACTTCTTTTTTCGGTTTTAGTTTCAGTTGTAGTTTTTGTTCTCCTCAATTCAATTAAATTGAACAAGCAGTCGACGCTGTCTTCAGGGGCCTTGGCTCTGCGCTAATTCACCCAGCCCCGTTGGTTTTTCATTGCATTTTCCTATGATTTTCCATCGTCGCCATTGCCGCGGCGTTATGTTCAATTTTCTGCGCTTGTAGCTCGTAGCTTTTCAATTTTTGTTTTTCTTTTTTTGCTGTGTTACACTTTTTTTCTATAAAAGTTGATCGGGTTTTTTGCATGCTAATTGAACACGCCTTTTTGTGTCTTAAATGCATTAAGCGTTTTAAACTTGACTTTTGTTTTTGGCCAACTTAATACGGCTTTAAAGGAGCCAATGCTCAGGCCTTGAGTTGCGAAAATTTAATGCTTTTATGGGAATGTGGCTGAGATTGAATCAAACGGTTCAGAGCTATCATGAAAGGTTAATATTCATAATTACAGGTAATGTTTTTGGGATTTTTAGGCGATTAAAGTGGATTAAATTTAAATGAAAGTTGTTTGAGCTTGAGATTAAAATTGTTTTAACTTGGAAATGTGATTTGTAATGGAATATATACGTTTTCTACTGATTTGAAATTATTTTAAAAATAAATTAAGTATGAAAAAGTTTAAATAAATGTAGTAGGAATAAATAACCTTTTAATTTAAGCAATTAATTTATATTTAACTATTTGTCTTCGGTTTATTAATAAAATTAAATTATTAAATAAATAATTACAACTAATTTGACTTTATCAATTCCTCAAAATCCACACAATTTTGCCTTAAGACGTCCGAAAACAATATTTAAGCATTAAAATAAATTTTAAAAAATTATGCAATAACAAAAAATGAACTATATTAATTCCTAAAAAATCACATAATTATTTCTGTAAGCTAATCAAGTGCCATAAAATAATATTTAACGATAAAAACTATTTCAAAATATTTATAAAATAACCAAAGACCAACACTAAGAATTTCCTAAATTCCTAATAAATTCCCCTGAGCCACCCAAGTCTCTAAAAACAATTTTAAACTATAAAAACTATAAAAAATATATTTAAAATAATTATTAAATAAGCCAAGCTCGACACGACTGTTGTTTTTTCTAAGCCAGCCAGGTGTCAACAACAAGTCTCTCTATTGCAATGGCACTTTGAAATTTTTCCGACAAGCCGCCGTTGTGGCCGCTGACCATTCGAAAGACATTACCACGTCTAGACGTTGAGCAAACATTGTCAAAAAATACACAGAAAAGCACACGAAATCCGAATGGCAGGTGCCACTTATAAGACTTAAAACTTAAGCACCCAAGCTAAACAAATCAAGTCAAGAGGGAAAAACAAAAACAGAAAAACAGAAACCAATGCCAGGTGACTTTGGTGACTTGGTGGGGACATGTGCCAAGCAAATTTATAGCACCATTAGGAGACCAGATCGAGAATTGCATCAATATGCAAATAAGTGTAACCGATATTACATGTAATTGCTGCTAATTTGGCAGCCAACACGTCCGACCACGACGTGACATGCTCCACACACACCAAGACTAAAAAACGGTTGCGAAAAACAAGTCCCAAAATGAGTGACTAAGGCTGACATTCGGCCCGATTACAGGTGACGGGGGGGTAGAGGGGGGTCCACCACAGGTGATTAATGCAAACTCAAATTTGGTCTAAAAAGCGTGAGAATAGGGGACAGTTCAGGACAGGACAGGCACTTGATTGAGACAACTTGTCGCAGAGGAAAATGTGCATATATTATTGGGAAATTTTATATATGGAAAATGGGTTGGGTCTAATTAAAATTAAAAGCTAAGGTTTAGTGTTTTTTTTTGGTTTATTTTTTATACTTTAAACTGGAAAATTGAGTAGGAAAATTATGTAAGAATTAATTGGCAAAACATTTAAAAAAAGCTATCAAAAGAAATCAAACATAAATCAATTAGGTAATATTTTCCTTAAAATTCCATTATAATAATTAATTTGATTACATCATATTTTTTAACAAGACTCTTTTAAGCAGCCTTTCCAATTATTTGAAAGTTTATTTTGGCTTCTCTATTTTCCATAACGCATAAATTTATTCATCCAAGCAAACGACTCCATTCAAACCACAATTCCTGTCTTGCATTTTGTTTGCTTTTCGGGCTTGGGCGGATAATTTGCAGAATTAATTTTATGCAAACATGCCGCCGAGTAAGACGACATGACAATTTAATTGGACGCGACATGTGGCCAGCGTTTCCACTTCAAAATATCAAAAAAAAGTGGAAGCCCACGGCTGTTACGGAATAAACAAGCTGCTGCTGCGGCGGCGGCGCCTGCGCAACCGAATCCAACTTCGAATTCGAATCCAATCGAATCGGACAAAAATTTCTGTTAATTTGGCACTCGCGTGCGTTGTTCTGTACCGCCCCCGCACCCTTAACAAGTCATCTTGCGATCAAATGGCCATTTAAATGTACTTCAAACGGTTAGATACACTGGGAAAAATTAATTATATAGGAAGGATTTTACCTAATAAAATTCTTCTATAAAAAATATATATAATAAAAACACTTAGAAACTTTTAAATATATTATTTTGAATATTAAAAATTTCTTAAGAATATTTTTTAATTAAAAAATTATATGGAAAATAGCATAAAATATGAATATAGACTAGAATAAAATTAAATTATTCAAGGATTTGAAAAAAATTGAATTTAATATTGAGAAATAATACATTTTAGATACTTTTTGGGGTTTTTAAGTAATGTAATTAAACATTTTTAATATCTAAAAAATATTTATAAAAGAAAACTAATGTAAAAATGTTTTTAAAAATAAAAATATTCAAAAGAAAAGTATAAAATTTAATTGTTAAAATATGGTAAATACATAAATTTATTTATTTAAAAAATAGCAAAGAATTCGGAGATAGAAAAAATACTGTAAAATATCTTTAAGTCAACCTGCAACTTTCCAACAATAAATTTCTACCATTTATTTCCAACTGTTTTTTCTACCATTTCCATAATTATTTTTTATAAAATGTTTAACTGTATTAAACGCATTTTCTCTTTATTAAAACAATATTTTCTCTCAAATTAAACCCTTTAATTTTCTCTCTGCATACGATTCAAGTATGTGACCCACTCTCGGTGGCCTTTTGAAAGAGACTTCAACTACGATTTTGGCCATATAGGAACGCCTGTGGCAAAACGGCTGTTTCGGCTTGTGTTTCTTTTTCTTTTTTGATTTTTTTTAAAGAGCAATTAAGTAATAAAGCAATTTCATGTTCCTTTGTTTTCGGCATCGATTATTCTGCTCTCAGCTCTTTGCCGTTGACTCACTTAGGAGGTTTTATTTACTTATTTTTTTGTCGGTGGGCGTTTAATTGAATTGCTGGTGTGCCGCCCGTGTGGGCAATGCATTGTAAATCTTTATAGTTACACAGATCCCACAGCTCAGATATTCGCGCGAATTCGAGACTGGCGTTGCTGTATTAATATTAACAAAACAGAATGGAGAAGAAAAATTCAATTTGTCTGGCCGTTGTAAATGTCGCCGCTGCATGACGGATCGCTGGGGTCGTCAAGGGGTTAAGAGTTGAATGTCCTCTTTTTATACTCCTCTCCAGAGACTCATATATGTTTGTGTGTACTTATAACTGTGTTTTAACATGACTAATTGCCGCATTTTTCTAGCTAAATGCCAAAATGTGTCTGTTTATTCGTAATTTTCATTTATTTGCCTTTTTAATTTATTCGCCGCCTGTTTTGGCCAATTAATCTTGAATGGGCAATTTATGAGCTCTCTTCTCTCTGGGGGAAAAGGCAGAGAGAGATTTAAATTTATTGTCGGCAATTGAACATGTTTGAGAAATGTCCAAAAATTATTATGGAAATTGCCTTTTATGAAGACCCATGACACCGATAATAATTTAAAAATCCCCAAAAGGAATTAAGTGTATTTTGGATATTTTTTTCAATTGTAAATTATGAGATCCTGGATTGTTTTTATGGGAAAAAATATATTTAAAGCTTTTTCTTCGTTTTTTATACTATTAATTATTTTTAAAAGGTGAAAATATATTTTTAAAATATTCTTATTACTTTCTAATTTCTGATTAAACTATATTTTACATAAATTAAATTAATTAAATATTTTTTCAATTGAAAATTAAGAGATCCTTGAGTGTTTTTATCGAAAAAAAATATATATAAAGCTTTCTCTTTGGTTTCCCTTTTATTATTTGATAATTATTATAATAAATAGTTTTTTATATTTTTAAAATATTTTTCATTACTTTCCTTTTCAAAAAATCCATCTAAAAATATTTTCGAATATTTTTTTAAACTATATTTAATATAAATTAAAGCCATTTTGTTGCACTCACCTTCTACATCTTAGAACTATGACCATTACAATAGCACCTATTAGAGCCGATATGATTGAAACTATGATTAGGGTGAATGCCCATCCAAGTTCGCCGGCGGTATCTGCAAAAACAGGAAACCACACAAAAAATAATAGTTAATGTAAGCAGTTTCTTAAATATATAAATATCTGAGGGCATAGCATGTGTGTGTAATGGGCATAATAAAACAAGATGATCAACGGTGGATGTAATACTTTTATGATTATGCAATTTTAATGGCGCGATGGCGATAAAGCTGATGAATTCATAAAAAGTTATGAATATGAATAGATAGTGGAGTATGAAATATGTATATGAAATGTGTACAGTGGGCAGGGCAGGTCATCAAAGCAGCATAAATAAGTCTCTTAAAACTGTTTCAAGTGGGTTTTAATTAGTAAATAAATTAGTTTTTAATTGAAAATAATTCTTGGAATATTCCTGCTATTTTTCTTTCCAAGAATTTTAAACAGCTTGGATTTTATTTATTATTTTAGTTTAAAATTGTTTATTTTCTTTAGTTTCCAAGAAGGAAAGCTACGATTCGTGAGTAAAGTCAATTAGACTTCAGCCTTAACTAAAAGATACTTCTAATCCCTCTTGAAAATACAAAACTTACAGTAAATATATTCGAAATTTACGTCTCTTAAATACTCACTTACATATGTATGATAGTTACGGCGCATTTAACGATGCAAAATTAATTGCAAACTTTATTATCTTAACAACTTGAGGCTGCCCCCGCTGGTGATTTAGAATATTTATGGGCCGCCGTTAAATGAGGCGAGCTTTGGGAGTGAATGAGGAGTTATGTATTTCCTGTGCTCTCTTCTAACCCCTCTCTCTATTTCGGCCTGGCCAACACATACTGCGTTTTTGACCCTTTTTCCTAGTCTGGCCCAACCGTTATCTCAAAGTGGCCATCTCTTCTGGCCAGAGGGGTAAGAGAAAAAGGTCAAATTCAGCAAACAGAAATCAACACGCATATAAATATTACAAGGCGCCTTTGGTCTTTCCACGGTATGGTATATACATACTTTATATATCCTTTTGATAAAAGCCGAAGTGAAATTGAAGATGAAATAAACAGGGTAGTGATGGGGGAGGTAAGTCGGTATGATATTTATTTTGAGGTAATTTTGGGTTTAAATGGTAAGAGTATTTCTAAAGTCAAACTTAAACTTTATTTCTGTCTTCTTAGTGCCCAACCTTTGACTATATATTTTTTTAAATTTCTTTCTATTTATTTACACTTAAAATTTAATTAAATTCCCGTTAACACCTCTGGCATTTTATAAGAAAAATGTAACCGGTTGCTAAGGGAGTACATGAACCCTATTTACTCCATTTTTCACCTTGAACCCTTGGGCTATATCTTGAATTTTCGCAGCAACTCCTTCAACTCCCTCTCTCTCTCTCTCCTTCCCCCTCTTGGCCTAAAAACAACAACTGGAGTGAGACTGGAGTGAGGTTTATGGCCAAAATGAACGTAATTTAGCCGCTGCTAACTGATGAATGGACTATCAACATTTGCCTTGTGCTCCTGGCTCCTGACTCCTGGAGGCTCGCGCCTCCTCCTTTGCCTTTGACCCCGTTTTCGCGCTTATAAATTTCATCGTTTGTTATCTCATTGTCAGTTGCTTAAATATTTATGCTATGCCCGGTGAACGCTTGCCCGGTGCTATAATGAAAGCAAACGCCATTATGTTACCCTTACCCGCGGCATCTTTTTTCGGGGGAAATCCCCCTACTCTTCCTTTTTCGCTTCCTTTCATTGTCTTCGCTTCGTTATAATTCAATTGGCCAAAAAAAAGAGAAGAGAAAAAACTGAACTCGAAAACTGGAAACTGTGCGTAAGGTCTTTGGAAACTGTGTAATTAATAACAAACAGAATGGTAGCGAGTGAAAAGCAATTTTCGCCCGAATTGAGGATGTGGGCGTGGCCAGCAGGAAACGCGTTAATAAGCGGCGCCTCAGAAAGTGTTAAACACAGGCGAAACAAAAAAAATATAAGAAATTATGAAAAAGTTAAAGAAAAGCAAAAACAAAGCCAAAGAAAAATGAAATGAGTATAACGAGCTTGCTCCACTTGTTAATTGAGTAACGAGCTTGGAGAGAAGCAAGAAATAAAGCACTTTGATGGGGGCTCCACATGAGTTTTCTGTTTGTTTTGCATTTAAAATTAATAACATTGTAATTTAAAAATGTTTTAAAAAAGAAAATTGAGTTACTTTTAATTTTAAAATATTTTTTAAATGGGAAAAGACTTAATAGATAAGTATTAGCAATGATTACATTTTTAATTAAATATTTTCATTAGGTTTTGAATTTTTTCATAAAATAAAACGAAAACTGATCAGATCTAAACTATAAATATTTTTATATTTCATAAAATTAAGTTCTCTTTAAGTTTCTCTAATTATCTTGGCATAATCCTTGTCACCCTTGAATATTTGCATATATATTTTTCAATGCCAATCGCTGGCAGCATCTGCATTCCAGCCCGAGGCTCTCCCCTACTGATTTCTGGACCAAGGACTGCCTCTCCTGCCTGCTTGTTGGCTGTCGGATGCTGATGTCAGGATTGCCTGATCCAAAGGCAATTCCCCAAAAGGCTCGTAAATAGCCAAGACCTCAAAGAGGGGACCCTTTTAACCATCGTATCGTATTTATGCCACTCGCTGGAAGTGAACACCTGTTCAGTGCGCACTGCTCACCGCTGTACGCAATCGGGCACAGGTACTTGCAGGTATTTATTAGCAGCCTCTTTCGCTGACTGATCTATTTCAGTGGAGCCCATATACTCAGTCCTAATTGGCAACTCATTAAAATAATTTCGTGCCGGACAATGGCAAAGGCAAAAGTTGCTGTAATGCCTCACTTTTTTTTTTTTGGGGCACAGAAGAAGAACATGGCCAGTGGCTTTGGGTTTTCCTGGAACTTTTACTTGACTTGACACGAGCAGAGGAGTCTCTCTGCAGCTGTGCGCTGGGCTTTTCCGCGGAATTGCAGCAGGAGGCTTGCAGATACATCCATCAGATACAAATGAGGGCCCGCAGATGCAACCGACCGACGCCGCCACCGCTGCCACCAACTCACTGTCTGTGTCCGTCTGTCAGCAATTGTAATAATCGATCTGCATGCCGCATGATTGATGATGCCTTGAGCCTGCTCCACCAAGTGCTCTCAAGATTTATGGCTCACAACGCTCCGCTTTCCACTATCGGCCAAGTTAACAGGCTTGTATCTCAAATGCCGAAAGCCAGAGCGACATAATTCCGATTCCACGACATTTATTGCACATTATCGCATAATGCATAATACCATATGCAAATTTCGACATCGCTAACCCACCTGCTCGAAGGCGGTGGGAGAGCTAGTTAAGTCGGGAGTACAGAAAAAAAAAATCTGTATTGAAAAATATTAATTTTTTAGGGTGTTGCTGAGACATTGAGTGTGTCTTTAGATATTTTGGTAACTAAAAATATTTATTTTTATTTAATTAAAAATCTACTAAAATATTATATAAATTAAACTTTTGAAACCCAATAAGAAACATTTTTTTAATATTTTTCTTAACTTTTTTTGATGTCTTTTAAAGAGATTATAACCTATATTTCAAAGTATCTTCAACCAAAATAAACTTAAAAATATTCTTAAAAATTTTCCACATTTTTTGTCCTTCAGAAACCTTTATAATTTTTCTTCCTGTGTACCCCTAATGCAGCTACTGCTGTAAATCATTAAAATCGACGGCCCACAGGCACTGCAGCTGAGCATTTGAGCCCCGAAAACTGTCGCAGATTTCATTTCCAAAAAGCTTGTGTGTGTGTCTGTGCTTCGCTTTTTTTGTTGTATTTTTTGGGATTTAATTGCCTGGCCAAAAATGCCGAAAATGAAACAGAGAAGGCTGGCTCACAACAAGTTTTCCTGGGCATTATCTAACAACGTATATCGAACAGGAGGGGCTTGGAAGGGGCGTGGCCGGGGTTTGTGGGCCTGCATTCGTGCATCGGCGACTACGACTCAATTAACAGTCCACACAATTAAATTAAATGGTCGCATTTGTTTTCAAATTGAGCAATTAAGAAATGATTTAGCGACTTTTTTGGCATTGGCATTTTTGCCTCAGCGCTGACGGTGGGCGATACCGCGACTCCAAATTAAATTCGAGATAATAAATTGAGCGGTGAGGCGGTGGGAGAGATGATTAAAAAACTGTGAATGAATGCCTTTAATTAATGAAATTTCTATATAATTAATATAGTACATAGTGACCAGGTTAATAAATTAAATGTTTAAAAAAGACTTAACTAAAATTTAATTTGAAGCTTTATAAGTTCTTACTTTTTATGGTAAATAATACGAATTTTTAAAGATATTTCAGTACATAAATTTATTCAGAGAAAGCTAAGGTCAAACAGAACTTAAAAACCCTTCAAAAGAAGCCTTTTCTTATGCCTTAAAAATAACAGCTGTGGGCCAAAAGTCAAATACGCATTCACCTTTCGCGGAAGCTCATATATCTGTCACAGCCTTTGTACAGATATTTCCTTACCAAACTTTCTTGAATATATATTTTACATATATTATCCAGAACATATGGTCGATTTCAAGTGGAAAGAAAGCCCGCAAAAAAAAGAAATAAGTGGAGAGCGCTCGAAAATTAAATGACAAATTAAATAATGTCAGCAACGCGGCGGTTGCCCAAAGGTTAAAGCCATAAAAAAGACGGCCAGGTTTCGGGGATAGTCATGGTTAAGCCAATATAATAAATTACATGGCGACAGTGGCGATAATCAAATGAACAACAGCAACAGCAACAACAACGGCAAAGTGCAACATGCGTTCGGACCAAAAGCCGTTAAATAAAAAGGCACTGAAAGAAAAAAAGTCCTTATTTATAATTTATGTATTATTTAGTTATGTTTAATATTTTAATATATATTTTTTGAAGAACAAATTATAGGGACTTCCAAGAAATTAAATTCCAAAAATTATTATTCATAGATTTTTCTTGTATTAAAAAAAAAATAAATAAAAATTATTAAAAATTGGGGAGTTATTTAATGCATGAAGAAAAAAGACTTCGATATTCGATATTCGATTCTTTTGTTTACAAAGAAGCTACTAGATCCTCATCAGTAACCAATTCTTCATTTCAAGCTCCTCATAAAATTACTTTTATACATAACTTGTATAAAATAATGCAAAAATTTTAATATAATTTATTATTTTAATATTTTTTTAAATTTAATTTTAATTTAAAATATATTATTCACTTTATCTTTTCACTATACCTTTTCTCTCACTGCATTTCCCATTCGGTCAGCGGCTGCAAATTGTCAGCGAAAATGAAATAAAAATTAAACCGAATGCGCAGGCGCAGAGACAGCAGCAGCAGAGGGAAGGGGCATAAGAGGGTTAAGCAGGGGGGGATCGACAGGACCCCCAGCGGCGGCGCCACCAGATACAAGATACAGATACAGAAATGCGACTGCGACTGCGGATTGCTTGTGAACGCAAAAGATGCGACATATGCCGAAAATTCTCGACAGAAGTTGAGCTGCCAGGAATTTCGCATGCAATTTGGATGAAAGTCGAAACTTAATTGTGGGGAGCCACAAGCTCTGCCTTCTCCTTTTACCCTCTGCCAAAAAGGATCATTAGCGGCAGCAATGCTTGAATCCTTTTGGCCAACAATTACGCGTACAAACAATTAAGCGAAATTGAGTTGTCCCGTAGTGGGATTGTCATGTAAATACATTTGAATTGAATTGCATGTGGAAACGCACTCAAAAAACGCACACCGCTCTTCAAACACAACCCTCAACACACTCATCAGCAGCGGCGCTTTGGGCCATTGTCTGAGCCGTGGCTCTCTCTCGGCTCGGTTTCTGCACCTTTTTGGTCTAATTAAGCGCCACAATTAAGTGCAAATGTGTATCCCCGTGTGTGTTTGTAATGTGCACCGTAATTACGCACTGCAGGTAACATTTTCTCTGGGTTTTTTTTTTGTGTTATGTATCCATGTTACAACTGTTAATTTGTGGTCAATACCACACCGTATATACTTGCTACCCTGTTTGAAAATTACCTTTTTTTTCGAGTCTTTTTTTCTCTGTTTTGTTGTTTTTTTTTTTTTGGCAGGTGAGAGAAACTGGCTACTGTGGCTATCATTAGCCTTTGTTTATTCAGAGTTTTTTTCAGTTTCAGTTTAAGTTTTTTTTGGTTTTTTTTTGTAGGGTTTAATGACTTAATTTTACCGCAGTGGCAAGTGGTTTTGTTGGTAATTTAGGGAACTAGTCTAAGTAGTTTTTTTTGGATTGCGGGGGTGTTTTTTTCTTGATAAATTTGTTATTTGTTTGACACAGAAACAATAACAATAACTATTGGTTTTGTGGTGAAATATTTGTTTGTTTTAAAGGGGGAGGAAAGTAACCTAGGGTTAAGGGATGTAATTTAAGATTAATTGATATTTAAAAGCCTAGAAAGAGTTTAAAAGTACTTTTTTTTAGAAATAAATTATGGGAAACCCCTTATATTTTGAATTTTTTATATAAAACAATTTTATTTTAAAGAAAATAATATTAAATAATATCAAAATTGATCTTAAAAACACCTTGGACTAAAAATAAACTTAAAATTAAAAAAAGAAATGTGTTAAAAATTTTAGTTAAAATAAAATCCAATTCAAAAACCTGAAGTCTAACCCAAATTAAAGCCAATGTTCCTTTATCCTTGACTTAAATTGAACTTATACCCTCGAAAAACCTCTTGGGAAGCCCAAAACTTTTCACTTAAAAATCTGCCAGCAAAACGTCTGCCAAGTTTTGTCTCTCCTCTTACAGCCAGTCTTGATTACTCCCATTTTTCCATCTGTTTGTTACATTTTTTTCCTGTACTTTCTGGGGCTATCTTGGCAGCCATTGGCAGATATATATTGGCATAATGCCATTAAATGACTTTGACTTGGCAAGTAAAAGCCAAAATCTGTTGACTGTCACGAGAGAGAGAAACGGGAGTAAATTCAATTATGCAAAAGAGCAGGAAAATTCAATTTCCCCCTGAAGTTTTCCGTATCTGGCCTAGACATTGCATTTGGGATTAATGTAATGTCAACGTGAATTATTATTTATTTGTTGGCGACACTGGCAGACTTTTCTCCCACATAAAACATTGATTAATTGCCGAAAACAATTAGTGCATTAACACGCTTGTGTGAGACACCAGAAACGAGAGTTATATAAGCGGGCAGAAGGCATAAATTAAAGTTGCCACATAAATTAGGCATTACCCGACTTGATAGCGATCGTTGAGAGAGACCAGCAAATTAAACAGAGACACCAGGGAACTTTTTCGATGTCAAACCAACCGAAAGAAACTTCAAACTGAAAAAGAAAAGAAATAAAATAAAGCCGACATAAAATCTACATAAGAGTTATCATTATTAATAAGGAGAAGCCAAGGCTGAGGCCTTCTTAATTCTCTCATTTAAAATGCGAAAGTATTCAGAATGTGGATATGGGATTTCCATACAATCAAAATGTCTCAATTATGGCTGGAGGAGAGCTCTTCGGTTTCGAGGGAATTTGCATAACAATGCCAACAAATTATCTACTAAACATTCATGTAATTATTTAGAGGCAGAATTATGCCCAGGAATCTCTCTCTATCATTTCTCATGCATATTTCTGGGATATTTCACGGGGCCACTTCATTTGTATCTTGACTCTTTTAGCGGCTTATTTAATGTTGAAATGTCTTAATTGAATTTTATATCTTTTCACCCGAAAAAGCGGAGGAAACCTTTTAGACGACTCGATTTGGGGAGTATCACAAACTGAAATATTTAAATGCCAAGGCAAAGAAGTGACAACAGTTTTATATGCCACACGGCACACGATTTTGAGGCAAACATTTCCCTGATCGTTATCTATAGTCTCCCCAGACTGCCCTTTGCTCATTAGGTTTATCACACAAACATTTCCACCTTCTCTTTATTTTCGGGACTGTCCTGCAGGTAGGTGCCCTTGGCTAGACAGGTAAATAAGGTTCCAGTTCCTGCAAGTTGACTTTTAGTGCCGCTTGATAAATGTCTCTTTGGTGTGTGTAACTCTCAGGTGTTTTGTTGTCGCTTCTTGAAATGAGTTCTCTATTTTCATTTTCCCTTTTTTCTGGCTTGGAAAATAGTACAAAGATTCATGGGCAGGGATTTTAATTGTTTAATGATATTGGATCCCCTTTGGTGTCGAAACTCTGCAGTTCTATTCAAATGAGAAGTAATTTATCAAACTTAATGCTTACTTTTAACGACTTTTTGGCTAACAGGCACTGAGAGAATAATTTTTAGGGGAAATCAATTTATAAAAGCATGTTTAAAATTAAAAATAAATATATTTAATCGAGGAGCCTTAAGTATTTAAATAAAAAAAGTAAGTAAGTATTTAAATAAAATCAATGTTCTTTATAGAAAAAATATTTGTAAGTATAATAGTGCGTTGATAACTTATTTTTAGATTTTTAATCTCTTTTCTACCCCATTTTCTTCCCTGTGTGTACTTCTCATTAGTTTTTATAGCCCCCACGCACTGATTAATTGCACTCCTTTATTCCAGGGGTTAAGTTTCCACAAAAAGCCCAAAGTTTTCCTTGAGTTTTCTCCCCTGGCAACATTTGGCAACATTTTCAAATGGAACCTATCAATGGCTGTTCTTCCCTAAAAGAGCTTTCAGCTCTAGAACCCATCTCCCGACTCCATCTCAGCCTCGAGTAGAAAAACTTTGGCACTCGAATGACAAATGGAACCGCATGGGAAGCCCAAGGAATGCTCAGCCATTTCCCAGGAAACGGATGAGGGCGGCGGTGGTGGGTGCCGTGTCAGAGTACATATTTTACAATATTTATTGCTTAGGCGAAAACTTTTTGCCAAGTTGAATTTTAATTAGTTTCGTATATTTGCCACGGAAAACTTTGCGGCAAATATAAATCTTGCAAGCTCCCTTTTCTCCTACAACAACGACGAACTTTATAGGCAAAGTCAATTAGGCCGAGGGAAACCAGCAAAAACATTTGCTTATGATTGAAGCCAAAATAAACAAATTCAAATTTGTGATTTAATGAAGCGCAAATCAGAATTTAAATTCAGCAACGACACATAAATGCCTGAGCTGCGTTAATTGGTGCAGAAAGCTGTTCTTTTTGGTATTTATTATTGTTGAACATATTTTTATTTTTTATGTGTTCCTCGGAGAAAGAGAGAGCTTATGTTTTATTTATGAGGCCAGGCCAAGAAGATTCTTTATTTTTGGAAAATGCATAAAATTCTACTTTGGACACGCCTACTCGATCGCAGCAAATGGAAAATGTTGGTTTGCCCAAGTGATTATTTATATGGTGCATTAGGTTAATCTTATGGATAGTATATACATATTTCAAAGATCTTTTAATAGTTTTCAAAAGGGATTGAGGCCTTGAGATGGAAATTTGAGGGAATTAAAGAGTTTATCTAGGATTTTGAGGGTTCTTTTGGTTTAAAGAAAATATTATTAAGAATTTTAGATAGGATTAATAGAGGTAAATATTTTATTTAAATATATGTTAATTTAATATATATTTTTTTAATATTATTAATTAATTCCTTGGATTAAAAGTTATTAAATAGTAAAATTTTATTAATATAAAAATTGTTTCTATTATTTAAATCAAGATTTTTAAGGAGTTATAATTATTTTATGGCTTTGTAATTGAACATTTTGTGTTAGATCTCCTAAGGTAAATTATTAATTATCTAAATTTATTTAAATAAATTTTTTAAATAATAAAACTATAAGAAATTCCCTTTCCCCAACACCTAAGAACTTTTCCACCTTCCCTAATCTCCA
Organism: Drosophila bocki; assembly: GCA_008042715.1. NCBI lineage: Eukaryota > Metazoa > Arthropoda > Insecta > Diptera > Drosophilidae > Drosophila > Drosophila bocki. The sequence continues at coordinate 132,170 of VNJY01005467.1, forward strand.
GTCTTAGAGCATTCATATGTCGTGGTAATTCTTTATGTGCAACCTATATCTCCGTGGGTAAAAAATACTTAAAAACTGTTGACACAACTCTGTAAATAATAAAACGAAAGTCAACCTTAAATGTCGACGTAAAAGACAATTAAACAAACAAGGGGCAAATCGTAAAAAATGTAGAAAAAAAAAACGTAAACTGTGGGGTATACTGATACTTTTTAGTGTTTTCCGTTGATCCATATCGCTCGCCTATGCAAATGCAAAATGTAAGAGGTCCCTCTGATATCATGGTATTACGATCACTCCAGAACGACCCAAAAAAAAGTCAACATGAGTTACATGAGGCTTATCAACACCAAGAATCGCCTTAATCAAAATTTAAACAGTAGAACAGGCAACGTTCTCTCATAAAAAACGGGACAACTTGGGCTTTTTTTTTGTTGGCTGACTAGGTAGGCTGTCGTAAAAACATATTTGAAATTAGTTAAACATTAGGTGTTACAGTAAACACTGCCTCAGGGAGGGGACAGTTTGCCGTTGTCGTTGTCAGTTCATAAAAAATTTTATGATCTTTGACCAGAAAATACCCGTTTTTCCTTAATGAATAGAGACAGGGTCGCACTCCCACTGCACACACCTGTGTATGTGTTTTTTTTTGGAAATTGTTTTCACCGGGAAAAGACTTTAGCTGCTGCTGCTGCATTTTCACTGATCTCTAATGGCCCGACTTTGGCTACATTTTAATTTAATTTTCGCGAAACTTGATGGACAGTTGGGGGTTAAGTGTTCGGTGGCACTAAGTGGACGGTTTAAGCTTTGTTTCTGTGGGTTAGGAGGTTACACAGGGAAAATAGGTTAAGAAAAAATACATTTCAACGTGATTTTGGTGGAATTTTAAAGGAAAATGCATGAAAACAAGATATTTTGAGGATTTTTTAGCCAGTAAAATAAGGGTTTTTGCTTGAAAATAATAGGAAATATTTTAAAAGAGGAATTTTAAAGACATAGTAATTTTAAGAAGGATGTAATTGGTTTTTAATTAATAACAAAAATGTAAGGGTGCAGTTTCTGCATTTTTTGTAAAGAAATACATCCTCTAATCTTACCAAACAAATTTTTAAAATTATTTGCAAATGTTTTTTTGAGCCAAGACTTGTATTTTTTACTTAACTTGCAAAGATTTAATTTTAAAGCTTAAAATTTTCTTACCTGTACACCTCTTAAGGCCCATTACAGCCCCGGGAAACCTCTGGGCCAAAATGCTGATTGAGTTTCTACAGAAATCCGCCGCGGGTGCATCTTTAAATGGCCAGTAAATAAATTCCCAGTCCTAATTCGACTCCTAAATTTCGGGGATAGCCACCCATCAGCCATCACCCAGCCGTCACTCACACTGACCTCGAAGACCACTCAACGCCGGATTTCCCCAGAGCCACAAAACAAATTTTCCCCCGAAAATCCGAAACCATCCTCCCCCACCCCACCCTTCAGGGCTGTGGCATTTTCCCGAAAATTTAATGCTGACTGACGCACATAATTATCCGCGCATGGATTTTCAATTAGGCGAAATTTATGTGCATTTCACGAATGCTCACGGCTCATTAGTAAATTAGATTTTTCGTTAAACTAAAAATAGGGCAAAATTTTGTCGCTTCGGTGCAAAAAAATATATATTTCATTAGTGTTTCCCCCTCTTGCTAATGAGCAGGGAAAAGTGTAAAAAAAATTGATTTTTAATTTTTATTTTTCAGCAGCAAATGAAGAGTGATTTTCCCCCCTCTTTGGAAAATGTTTACGTTGCGAGGCGGGAAAACTGAGTCTACAGTTTCCTTTGATGTTCCCTCGTCACCGACGAGACAATGTTTGTCTGGCAATGGGTATTCCTTCTCTTTTGATCTTACGAAATGGAGTAGCGAAGCCTCGGATATCGTTTCACAAATAATTAGTAACAAAACGCCGCAGACAGTGGCGGGCGAAATTAAACGCATAAATTGTAATTAAAAAGTGAAAACTATTTTAATCAGCATTTCAGCAATTCTATTAGCCGGAGTCTCTGTGCCCGCATCTTTGGCCCCCATATAGAGGGTACTGTGTGTGTGGTCCAGGCACGTTTCTCTCGGGGCTACGATCTCATTTTTCTGCTCTGTGGATTATGGGGACTGTGGGTTCCTACCCCACGCAAGTCGCCGTTCGCCCTAATTGATTAAAAAAGGAACAAAAGCGGGGCAAGAACTGAAACTGAATAAGCGACGCCACAATAAAAATGCAAAATGTAAACAAAGTTTAAAAATATTATGGAAATATTGCAGACAGTGCCATCATAATCATGCTGATGCACTGGCAGTAATAATAATTTTTCGATCTCTTTCCTACAGTCTCTTGTTTATATTTTTTAACGTTTTGCATTTGGACTCGAGGTGGGGGGGAAACCACACACAAAAAAACCAAGAGAAAAGGCAAAAAACCAATGGTTATAAGGGAAATAGTCTAGTGAGTCGACTATTGAATACCTTAAGGCAAGAGTTGGGGTTTAAAAAAATTTTAGAGCACTTCTTTTATTAAATTTCTTATCTCTCAGCTAGCAAATATATATCTTTTTTAAATGTTTATTGTTTTTGTTTTAAGTCCTAAATAAATTCCCCCACAATATACCCTTAAAAAACCACAAGTACCTTCCATAAATAGAAGGAAACTCCGAACAACAAACGAAGCAGAAATTATGGAAAATTCCCTGAATATAGCAAATAAGTTTTCTCACTTCCAGTCCAACTCCTCTTTGGCTGCTATATTTTCTGTGTGTTATGTTTACTTTTTATGGCTTCAGGCCACAGTGCGTTCTGGCTGCAACAATTATACGACTCAGAGAGCACACAGAAGGAACTGAAGTTGGGAAAAACACACAACAAAAAACACCAGAGGAATTCACTCATTTCCGCTTACAGCTTGAATATCTCCCGGCAGATGCCGAAAAAAAGGCAAAAAAAAAAAAGATATTATAGGAATCACGTCGCTTGCGGTTTTGCATAAATTTCATAATCTTTAGATTAGTCATGTATTTTGGGCCAAAAGCTTGGCGTTAACGAGCTATGGCCAATGGCCAGTGAACACAGGCGAAGCGGAAAATGTGGTAGATTTTTTGTTGTTGAAGAGAGTGTATAGTATAGTGAGTTTCCGCCACTTAAAAGATAATCCATCATCATTTGTTCTTCTTTAGAAGTGACAGATTTCTAGAAAACTAAGCAAAAGTGTTTGAAAATTAGTTTTACATTAATTTAAAATTTTTAAAAAATGTTGTATAAATTATTATTAGAATGTGTAAGCCATTTTTTAACTACACAAAGAAGGAGCCTATAATATATTTAGAAAATTTTAATGAAAGTCAAACTTTATTGTATTAAACAAATATATTTTTCTTTATTTTTTTTTTATCAGCATATATTTACAATTTTTAGAAATATATTGAACTTCCCATGACTTGACTCCCTCTCCTGATTCTTCCCCACACATGTTCCTCCTAATCCTGTTATTGTAGGAAAATAAGTTTCCTGAATTGCTTTGAGCTTGGCATAAATCCTGTCAATAAAAATGCTCTCGTCTATGGGTCCTTCAGTATTTATGGTGTAGCCAGGACAATGGCTCTAATAGACCAGCGAGGGGAAGCCGGTGAACACTTGAGGCCAAAGTCAGCAACTTAAATATATTTATTTGAATTTATTTCCACCACCACCAGCACCATCGCCACAATAATAATAATAAAAGTATCAAAATACAACAGCTGCTGTATTTGTTGTTTATGTTATTTTTTTTCTCTCTTTTTCCTGGCTGCCTTTTGTTGTTGATATCGTTGTTATTGCAATAAAACATTTATTCAACAGCCGCACAAAGTCAAACACGAGTCCTTTTTTGGGGTCTTTTGGTTTGGTTTGGCTTCAGTCCGACAGAGAGACCTTTCATTTTTATTATTTTGCCACAAATTGCTGTAAATATTTGCAGAATATAGAATTGTTACCCTTTATTCTTTGTTGTTGTTATGGGAGGCCCAAAAGTGGGGCATAAATTATACAAAATATGCTGTTGAAATAATCAGGCGGTTAACTTAATCTCCCATAAAGCATAAAATTGTGAGAAACGAGTGGCTTAAGTTGGCAGGAAGTGCCAGGAAAATGGCTATATCCTATTATTTGAAATGTGTTTCGATGAGGGAAAGAGTTTAGCACCAACTGGTTTTGGCATCAAGCTAAACGGTTTCCTTATTTTTATTGAGACTTTAATGGTTTCCGCTTGTTTTTACATTTTATGATTATAATAAAGGCTTGCTGGATATATAATTTGAACAGATTAGAAAGATATCATAAGATAAATACGAATAAGCTATAGTTTAATTTTGTAAATAATAAAACAAAGTAAATATTTGTTTCTATAAAACCCTTTAAATATTTTTTTCGCTTAAAGAATTTCTTGATTTCTATCACATTAAATAAATTCCCTGTTTTATATATACCAATCCCATACCATCTTTTTTACGAAACCAACCTTAACGAGCTCCATTTTCAGCCAGCTGGAATCCTAATAAAGACATTTAGGCGGGTCGAAACTTTTCTGTTTCTTTTTTTTTGTTCGCTTTATTTCTGTTTTGTTTTTGTTTTAGGCTATTTTGTTTTTTCGTTTCGCTTTGAAACTTTTGTTAGAATAATTCCCAGAAATACCTTGGCTGGCACCCACCAACACCGGGCAAATGTGTCGCCTGGGATTGCCTTTACCTTTCCGTGGCCGATGTCGAATTTTGCATGCCATTTGATTAATTGCCATGCAAATTATGGTGTAAATATAATAACATTTTATTCAGCTGTCAATTCTGCCGGCAGAGAACCGAGAAACAACAACAACTACAGTCCGGAGGAAACAACATAGTCAGAAAACAAAGCAAAGTCCCGAGACTTTGGGGCACGACATGCAAAAGCTCAATTTGGAGGACCGACGAGATGAAGCGAAGTGAATGGCATTCGCTGCAGTCCAGGCACGACTTTTCCGCCTATTCAGGCATTATAGGGATGAATATCGGATAGGGAAATATTACGTAATATATCGATAAGTGATTTTATTTGATTTAAGATGGGAATTTAAAATATTAGCATGGGTGTATATCAATTAAAGTGTTATTTTGTTTGATATATAACTGGAATATTTATATAAATAAAATATATTTTTTCTAAATTTAATATAGGAAGCTATTGTTTGAAGTGACAAAATATGGACTTTATCGAAAAGATATCGATTTAAAATCAATTTTAGTTCAAACATAGAAATTAATGATATACAAAATATTTTTAGGCTAAATTAAAGTAAAAAACCCTTAACAATACCTGCCTAACATTAAATCACAATTTCTGGATTGCTTTCTCATCTCAGTATAGCCACTATATCTCCATCTTTTTAGGCCATCTCTAGTGTAGCGTATGCCCAAAGCCGCAATGGCTGGACTCCCCAACCGAAGCGAACCGCCACAAACACCTAAGCACAAAATTAAGACATTAGTCAAAAATGTTTTTTCCCTCTAAACTCTCAACCTAATCCCTTGGCCAAAAAATGTGCAAAAAAAATAATAATATTTTTGCCAAAGGCTGCCGCAGGTACTTCCATGGAAGTGGTGCTCCCGCCCCATGTCCAGGTGAGTGTTGCAAATTAGTTGACACGTCGTTTGGGCCACAGGAAATCCCAGACATTCGGCGCGACAAACAGTCGCCCAGTCGTCGTCGGCATGAATAAAGTCATTTATACATATATATGTATTGTATATATATATCGTATATATTGTACATACATATGCTGAAAGTCCGAGCTCGAGTCCGGCTCTATAATTAGCCTAATAACGCCAGGCACCCATCGCAGGCTGCGTTTTGAACCTCGGCTCAACTCTGCGAACGTTTTTACTATGTATAATGACTTCAATTTGCCCTGAAAGCGATTCCTGGAAATCAAATACGGCAAACGGCTAAATGCCATGCCATATACCACGGTCCATAGAGCTGGCCATATAGGAACACGGAAAGAAATTGTGATTAGTTGGAGTAAAATACAGAAAAAATATATGTCAAAAATATATTTTATATATTTTTAGGTCTTGAAATTCATTTTTAACATTATTAAGAAAGGAAGTATTAAAAGAAATATTTTAAAAATATATTTAAAGGCTTGAAAATATAAAAAATTTATTTTTTTTAAATAAAGGAAAAAGTGGATCTGAGGTAATTTGAACTTGGACTAAATATTGGACTGGATCAAGCTGTTTTTATTTAAAATTAAATTATTTGAAATTTACTTTAAATGTTTCTGGTATTAAAATTAATTTATAATATTTTTTAGAAATAAAATATTAGTTAATAAATATTTTCTTAAGCTTTCCTTTTCAAAATAAATCTAGAAAAGGTATATTTCTTACAACTAAAGCTGTTTTTAAATTTTAAGCATTAATAAATATCTCTCCTAAATATAATATTTAATTATAATTTCTAAATCTAATATATATTTTCTTTTCAGTGTAAAAACAACGGTCATTTGGCATTCGCTTTGTGCTATTACGAGTGTTATTTGGGTTATGGGGTGAGTGCCAACAGGTTCTCCCTCAGGGAGGCCAATGATTTGCATTGAGTCGCAAAATGAAAGCTAGATTTTAATGAGACCTTTGGCTGAGTTTTAATTTGGGACTGCATTTCCCCGAATTTCCATTGCCCATGATCGTGGTTCGGGCTTCATTTGTTCTCTTCGTTAAATTAAAGAGCTCAGCCTTGGCTCCGCCAGCCTATCTATCCCATCTTCGGATACCAGACTCACCACGCCCACTGCTTCATATTTTCATAAACTTTTCCGCATCTAAGTCGGGAGGTAGGCCTTAGCCCCTCATTTTCCCTCAACTGTTTCGGCTTTTACAAGCGCAGAGACAAATGGCTGGCGATGTGCCGGAGCGATAGTGCCCGTGCCGCCTGGTGGATCCCTGGATCTTGGGCTTGGGTTTGGGTTCGGGGGTTTGGAACTTTGGCGAAACAACGCCTAAACCCAAAGCTGCCACAAAGAGTTATGTGCACAAATTAAATTTGCAAACACAAGGGGCACTGGGAGAAAATTGTAATGATAATTACCGGAGTTAAAACTTGAAACTACATTTTGAAATATATTCGAGAGTTGTTTAAATTATAAATAAAATTAGAATAAAGTTAATTATTTTCGTTTAATAATATTCAGCTTTGAAATGGATATATCGATAATGTATCGATTTTTGAAGCGATTATTAGATATATTTAATTAATGCAATTTTATGTTTATATAGTTATTTAAATTTTGTATCGATCTTTAAGTGGATTAATTGATATTCTGTTAAATATATGGGAACAATTTGATAATATCGATATTAAAACCTTAAAAACGATATTTTTCGATATATAAAATTCCGATTTATCAAAGTTCAGGATATTTTCTATACGATGATTAGCTTCTATCAATCATAATAAACTTTTCCCCTCCCCATCCATTTCTAGTTTAATCTTATTACATTTTTTATTTATATTTTTAATGCCTCCCATTAGATAAACTAATTAATTTTTGCCGTGTAAAACTTAGCGAAGGAGGAGTCGCTCTTTCTCTCGCTTGCCGAAAAGCAATCGAGCCACGCACGCCCAACATCAGTTTGATAAATTGATATCAGCGATCGATGCACAGCCGCCAGATTATTGTCTTGCCAGAGACTTTTAATTGAAAAAGCCAAGGAGGGCATGAGGGTGCAAGGGAAAGGGTGTACATTGTATATCCTATAGGGACTCGAGAGACTCACCGATGGATCCGTCCAGGGAGTAGGCATTCCGCTGCCAGGCCCACGTGCACAGATCACAGGTGGTCAGGCCATCGGCGGCGACGCTTTCATCCAGGAACGGCGGCCGGGGCGGCGGCGGCACAAAATGTCCGTTCCACAGTCCATTCTCGCTGGCATCGAAGGCCAGCGGTGAGTCGAAGGTGTCCACCTCGATGGCATTGGCCCACCACTGGTCATCGTCCAGCGGATTGTAGCCCTCAGAGGCGGAGGCCACGGCAGCCGAGGAGGCGGCTGTGGTGCTCAGGACATCCCCATCCGGCAGCGGTCCCGGGAGCTGGCCCAAGGATGCGCCGGCCAAGGAGCCTAGCCGCGAGTTGGGAAACACCGGGCGCATCGTGCTGCTTGCATCCTGGTAAGTGTCCGCCATTTTCTACCTGCTCGGGCGAACCTCAGACGATCGTCTCCGGCCACATCGATCTGGTTGGGGATCGGTATTAGGTTGGCGCGTCTTTTGGGGGGCAACTCTGCAATGGGAGTGGACAAACTTGTTAGCTCAGGTTACCCAATAGATTCATAATTCATAACATAAATTCAAATAGTTTACAAATATTGGCAAATTTTGTCAAATTTGGTGACCAAAAAACTGGTCTGCTCAGAGAGCTTGTTAGCAGGTACAATAAAAAAATAAAATAAATAATAAAACACAGTAAAATATGATTAAAGATGACTTTGTTTCGGTAATAAAATATTGTTTGCTTTTTAAAAATGTATTCAAAATTATTTATAAAGTTTGAAGTGAGTTAAGGCAAACAGTTGCATTGTAAATATTTTAAAATCTTAAGAAGTCTTCATAATATAATATACAAAATTTTATTTCAATATATATATTGTATAATTTCCAAGTTATAATTCCTTCTTTCCAATCTCCACTGTATTTTGAAAGTTGTTTTTTCTTGTAAAAAACCAGGGAATATGCCCCTCAAGCCGGCGCATAGTTATCCTTATTATTATATTTATTCAAACCCACCTTATTAGTATGCACACCCCCGAACGTCCACCCCAATTAATAATTCCCCCATAAAAGACTTAATACCGTTTGACCAACACAAAAGGGGCGTGCCGCCAAGGTTTTTCCCCCCACAAAAAAAAAAAACCCAGGCTTAGAGACAGGTTTTTCCTACCGAAAAGTTTTTCCTACCGCCGCCGTCTGACACACATTAATCAGCGCAAGAAAACTGCCAAGTTGACACTAATGAAGTTTTCTAACAAGATTAAAAATACTGATAAAAACAGCACGGAATAAAAAATGCCAGAAATAAATCAGCATTAAAACGTAAGATATAGCCGCCAGAATTTTGTAGTTCAATGGGTCAGCGAACGTTGAAAAGTGAAACTCCCAACCAGACAGACAAATGTGCTAATCAAAGAGTGGGCCAAAGAGATCATCGGTAACGAAATTATATCTTTTCACCGTGATTTATAAGCTCGGCAATTACAAGCACTCAGCTCACTGAACGCCCATTATTCGGCTTAATAATGCAAAAAGTTCGAGGGATATAAATACCACTCAAAAATAGTGAATATAAATACGAGAAATAACAAAAAATGCTTAAATCATTTATCATAATCATTGTGATTGATTCGTTGGGAAAAAATAAAATATCACAAGTGAATAACACAAATTTTTATAACGTTTCAAAAGGCCGACCGATCGACCGCCCCGTAGTTTCGCTCATCAGGCGTATAAATGCCGCTTTTTGTTGTTGTTATTCCCCCAATTGTTGCTGCTGGATCACGTCTTTAGCTCACGTTTTGCTCCATTGAATCACTCACTTAGGTTGCGATACCTATTGGTAAGTGCACTGGGAGAAAATTGGGTATTTTTAGAGATTTTATGGGAGTTTTTATTACTTATTTATTATAAATTATAATTTTATAAATTATTTAGATTGGTTTAGAGTAAGGAAATATATTTTTAAAAATATTATATGAGCCTTCAAAATTATGTTATGCTATTTTAAAATTTAATACCTCTTTTAAAAATTAAATGTTTTTTAAATAGAAATGTATTCTAAGACTTTAAAAAATCATGTAATAGTTTCTTTAATATTTTATAAATAAATTGTATTAAATTCTTTTATAATTTCCTAATACATTTTTCTTATAATATAAAGTTTCCTTTATAATTTTATATTTATATACAATTTTTCTCAGTGCATTTATAACCGAAAAAATTGTTTTCAATCGGTGACTGACCGACCGGGTAGCAATTGAACTGCCCCCGCTGCTTTTAGGACCGCAGCCAATCGGCGGGGGGATCGAAGGGGGATAGTATATACATACATACATATATATCGCGAATATTTTGGATATATCTAAGTTATTTTCCTGGTTCCCTTTGCGGTTGCCACTTGGCTTGTTTTCAACTTTCGAATATTATCAATCATGCACACATTTTTACCGCCCGTCAAACAATTTTATTGTTTTTTTACCTAATGGAAGAATTGTGTTCCCGAAAGTTGTCCATTTCTAAATTTAGAAACATCAAAGCAAAATGTTTTCAAGAACTCCAGGAAACGAAATATGAAGAGTTGATGGAAAGGCACTTTTTCAGAGTTTGGGAGTGACCTAGGAATCTTTTAATTTAAATTTTTTACTTATAATAAAATATTAAAAAATGTATTCACACTTTTATAACCATTTTATGTTTATAAACAAATAAATTCTTCAATAAATGCTTTTATTTTTAGCTTATAAATATTTATTTAACATGATCTTAGCTTTCTTGATTGCATTTTCTTAAAAATTCTCATTTATTTGTTTTAATTCCCTGGCAACATTGTTTGCCATTCTCTTGATTGAGTTGTCTCTCCATTTTATAAATAGCCATTTCTCAAATGTATTTTTATACAGAGTTGGCCCGGCCCCTGGCCTGGCCTGGCTTGGCTGTCTTGGCCCGGCTTCTACAGTATTTTGGCCACCTTCCATATTAATCACACCGCATGAGTGGCTTTCAGCAGACAATGGAGCCATGTGGCATCATCTCGGGGGCCATCATCTAAGCGACCTGCGACGGTAAGTGCAATAAAGAGACTTCTTTCTGATTTTCGTGCTCTCATTTTTATTTTTTGGCAAAGTAAGGTAAATCCCCAAGTTGACCAAGTTTTCACTTTTTCTGTGCGTTAGCCAAGTGGCTTAATTTATATTTATGAAACGCAAACATACGCACACACGTGGAAGTGGAAGAGTTATGAGTCTGACCCACACTCGAAGCCAGACTGCGACTGGAACTTGGACCCTGGCCATATAATAACAATTTAGGCTTGTTCCCCGTCTCGAGCGGCAATTTTTCACATTAATTACAAATTACAGATTTATTAGGTATGAGAGAGAGAGACTTGCAGCCAGACGCCACGCCCTTGTCCCCTCCTAGCTCCTTAACTGGCCTTAGCCAGTATTTTTTTAATGCCTTTTTTTAAATTTTTTTACTGGGCCCAGTCAACATGCAGGTTACAAGCTTCCTTGGACCTGTCGGCGAATTAAATTCCAGGCCAGTCACATGTTACAACTCTTGGAGTAAGTACGCAATAAGCACTGAGAGGAAATCCAGTGGGTTTTTATTTTAGGGAACATTTTTATAGGGTTTGTATTTTGGCAAAAGTGTTTTAAGGAAAATATAGAAATTAATGAGAGGAAAAAGTATTTATTAAGAATTAAAACCAAGCCTGACTTGACCTTTCCTATGAAAACAAAATTATTACTAAATTTCCTATTACTTCCTTCTCCTTTTACCACACAATTTCTCCCTGTGCCTCTTACAGAACATGGCTAAAATATTAATGAGTGTTGTAATTTGTTGCATTGTAATAAATTAATTTTGTGCGCCGCGGCACTCGTGAGAGCGTCCTCGAGTGGAAAGGGAATGGGGGTTTGTGTGTACAGGGGATCGGGTTCGGGAGCGGGAGCAACCATTTGCATACGAGAGCAAACCACTTGGAACTCGCCGACCAAGAGCCATAAGCCATAACGTTTGCCGGCCGGTCTTGGCTCTTGGCTGTTGGCCCTCTCCGGCCCACCACCACACGCTACACAGAAGTGCATGAGTAGACACTTGAAACGTACTTGGCACTAGACTGATTATAGTCAATTCGTTGAATTGGACCACCAAGAGCCGGCGTGGCGGTCCCTTCTTCGTTCCCTCGAATCCAATCCGAGAGCACCAGCTCGAAGTCATCATCAGCAGCAGCTGAGCCAGAGCCACAGCCAACATCCAGGGGCAGCTCAACTCACTGAGCCGGGCAAGCGGCCAGTCATCGTCTTGGCCAGATTGCACAGTGGTTTTTGGGTTAAAAAGGAACTTTGGTTAAGAGTTAATATAGATGGATAGGAGATAATGTAGAGGAAGTTGCCTCAAAGAATTTATATTCGTGGGAAAGTGGGTGCCAGAAATAATATTTGTTAGATTTTTAAAGTTAAGAGAAAGTCTTATAATTATAAAATGCAGAAAACACTTTATAAGAAGCTTGAATTTATATTTAAAGTTATAATAAATAGTGTATATTTTTGCCATAAATGTTTATCCTTTATTTGCCAAGACGTATATTTATTTACTTATATCTTTACAATGTTATCTTTGAATTTATTTATATGTTTATTTATTTATTTCGTTTTTTGTGTAACCACTGTGTTTATTTCTGGAGCGACAATTCAAACTTGAATGGCGCGTGATTCTGCGTCTTTCCTCGATGGTTCCACACTCCCAAACATACAAACACACTCCCCACACCGCACACACACACCTCCTGTAACCCACACACACCCTGGCTGGCTTACACCCATTACAACAACCACTTCAAAGATGGCCACAAGAGTAGCATCTTACTTTGCTTCGACTTCGACTTGGGCTTCGACTTCGATGGCGGGCCGTTGATTTTACCCTACAAGGGTACCTACCAGTCCAGAGAGGGGGAGCGAGAGGAGATCAAGATGGTACGGATGGAGGGTATGGGATGGATCTATCTGGTGGAGCTGGAATGAAGCCACATAATGAAAAGAGTGTGTGAAGAATTTTAAATTCAAAAATTGCATGAAAAGTCGTGAGTCGCAAATAGCTTGTTGCTGTTGCTGTTGCCTGTGTTTTTGTTTTGTGTTTTTCTGCCGTTTCTGTAGCTCTCCGGCAGACAGATATCCTACTCATCACTTGAGAAAATGAAAAAACAATCATAAACAGCAGGCAGGGAGCGAATCTACCAACCGAACCGGCAACTCCAACAATGCTTCGAGTGTGTACAAAGTAAAATCCACTCGAAAAGAAATAATAAAAGCGCCCAAAAACAGACAATTGCTGGTGATACCCTGTAAGGGGGTTATTTGGGTTGTGGGTAGGGAATTTTAAAAATTCTAAAAATATTTTTATAAAGCCATAAAGCCTGATTACGGTTCAGGTCATGTCACGGTCGCCATGTTTATTAAAATAACACTACTGTGTGTTTAAATCGTGTAATATATTATATAATATTTATTTATTTTTCATTTATTTGAATTAAAATATATCTGTGTATTACTTTATTAAGAATATGTTGAGAAAAATAATAAACAATCATTAGAAAATGCAGCTCTGTACGCTGTGATGGTCACTATGTAATAAATACTTTTCTATTTTTTATTTTATTTATCATTATTTTTTAAAATTAAATTTCCAGGGTATTTAAACTTCTCTAAACCCAAGTCAGCCCCTCTCCTCATGTTTTCCTATTTTTTTTGTTTTTACCTGTTTGCTATTTGTTGCTTTCTTTCTGCACTACACCTGTTGGCTGTGGGGATCTAGCTGGGGGAGGAGAGCGCCAAAAAGGGCGCGGGTGGATCGCTGCTCGAGCCGGGACTTAATAAAGTTATTATAATTTAAGCGTTTTGATTATGCGCCTTGGCAGTGTTTAAAATACCAATGCAAAGGCGCCTTTGGGGCCACGTTTGTATGGTTTCTCTTCGCCTCTCTTCGGGGTTTTTTGGCCATTTTGTTGTTTGTTGTTCGTGTGTGTGGGGGTAATCTTTGTGATTGGTTGCGATTTGCCTTTAATTTTGTTACTGGTAAGTGTTGCATGCACGACGACGACGACGACGGCGATGCGGCGCATGTTGCCGGCATCCCGTTGGCGAAATGTGCAGCCATGTTAACTTGCAACTCTCGGCGTGGAAAATCCATTTCCCCGCCTGCTGAGCCGACTGACTGACTCACTGAGTGAATGAATGACTGCCTGAATGACTGACTGACTGCCTGGCTGAGTGAGTGTGTCGAGTGTGTGTTGTCTTTGCGGGGGTGCCTATGATTTCCAGGTCTCTATTAGAGCGGCAGATTGGTTGTGCAAAAATAAACACACGAAACACACACCAAAACTGGTAACTGGAAACACAGTTGAGTTGATTTGGTCTTGGGCTTGCATAAGGCATCTGGAAATTAATTGGTTGTGTCATGTAGATGGAGATTCTTAGCAACAATTGCTGATTAGAGATGCAACTGCCAGATGAAGTCGGGAATGAAGTCATTAAATGGAAGATGTATCGCTGAAATTAACTCAACGCGAGGCAGGGGAATGGGCGTGCATCGCGGCTCTTCATTATTTCTACTTCCTGTGCTTCTATTTTTATTTTGAGATATATGTTTAGAGAAGTTATTGAGGCCATTGATTTGAATATTTATTTATTTTCTAGGGGAATCATTTATTTTATTTTATATTATTTATTAGAGACATTAGCATCTTTTATCTATTGTTATTTATTTTAAAAAAATGAGACACCTCTTCTTTATCACATAAATAGATTTTAAAATAATTTATGCCATCTCTTTATCTTAAAATAATTTCCAATCAATATTTACTTTGAGCTCCTTTTGATTTTATGTTTTATAAAATATTCTAAACCACTCAAATATATAAACACAATTTTTTAAATATTTTCATTGCTATCAATAACCATTTTTTTCTCCCTCTAATAAACTCATTTTCTTTAAATTCGCTATACTTTCGCCTCGGACTCACCTTCACCCCGCAAACCCATTCTCTTTCATCACAAAAGGCACACTTTCCATGCCAGCAACCGATCGACCGACTGAAAGGAAACCGAAATGAAAATAACTCAAAAGGTGACAATTACTTTCAATTTTCCGCCAACTTTCTGGCCTAACCAAAAGCCCCGGCATGTAGGAAAAAGAAAAATTATAAAGTGTTCATCTGCAAGACCGGCTTCATCTGCATCTCCATCTGCATCTGGAGCTCCATCGGCTACAGTTTCACCGCGGCAAACGCGAAAAAAATGAGGGAAAACTGTGAAGAATAGCGAAAATATTTTGCCACAGTCACAATTTCCTGAACTCTTGCCCTTTATGTCGAGCATTTTGTGCCGCTGGCAGCACACTCCAAAAACTCCAAGAGCTGCACACGATTGCCGAGGAGGAAGAGAAGAGGCAGGTCCTCCTGCGATTCGAACTGCAACAGCAACTGCAACAGCAACAGCAACAGCAACAGCGAGAGCAACACATCCACAGCAGCAGCAACATATCCACTGCAACGGCAGCCAGAAAGTGCAACTTGATCGGCGACTCTGCACTCAGGCAGTCGATGATCGCCTTGGTTCGATTTGTATCGCTTTGCAGAGCCTCAATCTCTCAATCCCTGACCCCGCCAAGTGCACAAAGAAATATTTAATGGATTTTTATATTTTAATTAAAGAAAAACTCATGAAAAATTAAGCACATTTTTCTTAACTTGTATTATAACTTAGCTCAAGTTTTAATAATTTGTAAACCCCTTGCTCTTGCTAACTATCCCACTTCCCAAAAATATCTCTTTTTTTCCCCGTGTACCCTCCTTTCTTCTCGCTTTCATTGTGCTCTGCTTTTTTTCCAGTTGCTCCATGGTCTCTGTGCCTCGTGCCTCGTAGATTTTTCAAGATTCCAGTCCAAGTCCAGCCGGCAGAAAGGGGATATCTTTGGGATATCGAATATTTCATAATAAGTGGCACTGGCAATGCGGATGGTGGCGACTTTTGGGGACCTGGCAATGCGACCTACAGCAGAGACCAACTTGCCTCTGAGCCCGCTGGCCATTAAAAGCGAAAGTCGTAAAAATTCAGGCCCTCGCTTCTCATATGCAAAATCAACACAATTTTTAGAAAAAAAACCAAAGAGCTGCTCAATTTTATTTACTCACTGCCATTTGAAACAATGGTCGGGCATTTGAAACGCTCACTCAGACCCATAAAATCCTAAAGTAAAGATTTTATGGCATCTTCCAATCACGCGAAAGGAATTACGTTGAAAATACGTTGAAATCTTTATGACTATGAATCCGTCAGATTGGAATCGCTTTTGCCTATGCGAAATCAAGTTTCTTTTGTAATTTATACTTATAATCTTTTAGAAAAAAAGAAAAATATACCAAATTGCTCTGGAAACAAAGAAAATAACTTTGGTTTTTATTGGCCAGGCTTTTATGCCCCCCATTTAGTGATGGTCTTTATGAGCCCTGTTGATTGCCAATGAAATCATGCCAAGTTTGGAACCTCGTCTTCATGTTTCGAATGGCAAATGATTTAGGCTTTGGGTTTTATGATGGATATATCACATAATGAGGAGGTTGTTGGACATTGAAATTGGGCAGAAATTAGATCATTTCGGTGGGTGGTGAATATTTTAAATATTTATTTTATTCTTATATTAAAAGGTATTTTAAAGATTTTAAATTCACTATTTTAAGGGGTTCAAAAGCTTCTCTGGATTAAGAATAAATTTATTTAAACCCTTGAGCAACAATTCCTCTGACTTCTTTAATCATAAAATCCCTATCTACGTCATAAAAAATATAAAAAATACACCTTAAGCAGACAATAGCCTTTCAACTCAAATTAAATGCAAATATATTTAAAGGCTCTCTGTCTCTCCGTCGTAAACACCCTCAGAGGCATCTATCTATATCGAATAAATATGCAAATCTTTCATAAGCTGATTGAATTTGGAATTTATAGGCATCTCACCCCCATCCTCCTCTTAGGAAGCATTCCAGGCCAGGTTGCTCTGTTCCTGTTGGAAAACTTTTACTGGCGGTAACAATGTTGCCAAGTTGTTAAGTTCCACGTTAGGAACAAGCCGCATTACATACATTCCCAAAAACCAAAACAATTGTCCCAAAACAAAATCGTGCTTGGCCATCTAATCGCGAATGGGGGATACAATATCTATGCTAATCTGGTTACAAGATCATTGACAATAAAATGGGTTTCCCCGCCGCCCTCTCTTTTCGAAGCGATTGGAAAAAATTGGGAACAAGAACCTGTACAAGCCACAACAAATAATGAGCCGTAATGAGCAATGATCGCCACACAATTAGCCAAATTTCGCTGTTGTTGTTGTTCTGGCAAGTTTATTTTCGTTTTTTTGGGGGACAAATTAAAACAAAATAAAAATACAAACAGTAAAGGAAGGCTAACGAAAAAAAATACACACGAAATTAAACAAACATTGAGGATTTATATGGCCTGGCACTTGGCGGAGGTTTCTTCGTACTTGGAAATTGCCGGAAAATTACAAGAAAATCGTGCAAGTCTTGTTTGCTCTCCGAGAGAGCGAGAAAATAAAAAAATCTAAAAAGGAGGCATGAAAAGCCACAGCTATAGGTGGTACACAGGAAGAAAAAATGAAATATAAATATTGTTTCATTAAATATAAGCTATTTTAGTTTGGAATTATAATAAGAAAACTCCAAGGGATTTGATCCCTTAGATCCTTGCTGGAATTTTCTTAGAATTCCCAACTAACTAGTTGGGGTATTAACCCTCTAAATACTGATAAAAACTTTGGTTATATCAAAAACAGTTTGTTTTAAGCATTAATTTCTAAGGTAAAGCATTCTAAGTTCAACCTAAACATATTTTCTATAAATTAAGATTTATTTTAGATATTTAAAGGCTGTAATAAATATTAAAATTACATTTAAAATTTATTTATTTTATTTTTGATCATAAATCATTTAATTCCTGTGCATCTGTAAACTTTCCAACAAATTTAAACGTTACATGCGAGTAGATTTCAACGCTATCCGATCATCGATTGCTCGTGCACCCACACAGATACTCAGATACTCTGATACTTAGATATACAGATACTCGGCCTAAATGCTTTGGGCCATGATGCAATGCTCCAGCCGCAGCTCCTTGCCCTCAGGTGGCTATGCCATTGCCGCTGCTGCTTTTCACTTTCCGCCAATTGGCCAAACAAAAGTCACTCAGTCCAGGCAAAGAGTCAGTCATTTTTAGTGACTTGGCTTTGGCTTTTGTTGATTTCTAACGAAAATAACTGCAACTGTCATTTTCAGCGGCGACCTGCTGGGCCTTGCCTTCTTCGATACGAGAAAAACTTTTGGAAAAACGCCGAAAAAACCAACGAAAAACCATTTTTCGCTGCCTGTCGAGAGGCAAAATGTCAATTTGGCGTTGTTTACTTTTTTGGTTACAAAAATAAAAAAAAGCCTTTAATTTCAGCTTGAGACTTTTTTGAGTTGCATTCGTTGCGCCTTCAATTGCCGCAATTTAGCTGGCAACACCCCCGCCCACTACCCCCCGCCCCTCGGTTAACCCATGAAAGCCCGCTTAAGGCGCGCCATTGAGTGTTAATTAAGCATTTATTCAGGCATCGGGTGTCAAAGTTTGGCTCTAAAGAGCCCAAAATTAATGCCAGCTTTTGTCGATTTTCCTTTGTTATCAATTGAAAATTTATTTTCGATTTTCGGTTTCGATTTCGTTTTCGATTTTCGGTCACAAAAGTTAAAGTCCAAGGCGCAACTTCATCGATCATTGTCTGTGGCATTGTCAAGAAAAATACAGAAAAAATAAATAAAAGCCAAGAAAAATGCCAGAGGCCTTCCTTGATGACTTGAGAGACAGCTCTCGGACTTAGATGAATCATTTCCCACCTTCTCCTCGTTCAGGCCCCATTCCCCCGGTATCACAAGCATTTTTAATTGGTCAATAAAAAGCGGCACGTTGGCTTTAATAACAGAGGAAATGCCAGAATTACCGCATTTAATTTGCATATTTCGCTTTGGAAATTTGACAGTTAAATGTGGGCTTATTGGTGTGTAAAATTTCAAATTAAAGTCAAATCAACGCGAACCTGAATGGAAATGTTGTTCAAATTACTTAATAAGTTTTTTTTTTTTGGGGGAACTATTTCGTGGATTTAATTTAAATTTTCTCCTGGGGGGAAGATGGCTTGCAAAATTTAATCATTGTGTTTGGGGGGTAAGTAAGAGTAAGTGAAGGAAACTAATCCAGCGGGATTATTATTGATTGACAATGGCTTTAATTTGGGCAGAATAAAATATTCAAATTAAATTTACATATTTTAGAATGAATTTGAGTTGGCAATTTTAGTTGTTGAAGTTATTCAAATATTTCTATATTTATTTTAAAGTTTAATTTAAAAAGTAGAAATAGTATAACATATTATATACTTCCTTAAGTTTCTGTTTTTTATCACACAAAGATTTTTTTAAATTTTTATAATTTTTTTACAGCTTTTTACAGCTTTTAAAAAGGGTTTACCAAGTGTAATAATATTATTTATTATACCCTTGCAGGGTATTATAATTTCAGTCAGAAGTTTGCAGTGAAGAAGACGTTTCCGACCCTATAAAGTATATATATTCTTGATCAGCATCAACAGGGGAATCTTTCTAGATAGATCGATTTTTTGGCCATTTTTGCGAAATTTTACAAGGGGTTAGTTACATCATTAAAATTTTTGATTTTGATAAAAAATTGAATTTTCAAAATTTTTAAATGAAGTATGCAGATTTATTAACTGTAAAAAATCTTGCACAGAACAGTTTTCCGATTTAAAATTAATGTTCTTTTGGCCGAGTTATGATATTTTTAATTAAAAAAAAAAACAAGAAGTTTTTTAATATAAAAAATCCGATTTTATAATACAAAATAATATTTTTCTAAGTCAAGGAATCATTTCCGACCCCATAAACCATGTATATTCTTGATCAGCATT
Source organism: Drosophila bocki (assembly GCA_008042715.1). Taxonomy (NCBI): domain Eukaryota; kingdom Metazoa; phylum Arthropoda; class Insecta; order Diptera; family Drosophilidae; genus Drosophila; species Drosophila bocki. The sequence continues at coordinate 152,017 of VNJY01005467.1, forward strand.
AACATGCGAATCTTTCTAGACGTGTCCGGAAGAAATCGATTTTTTTTTGCCATTGTTGCGAAATTTGATAAGGGGTTACATCATTAAAATTAGCAAAAATGGCCAAAAATATTGAGTTCCGGAAATTTTAAATTTGGTATGCAGTTTTTTAAATGAATAAAAACTAACACAAAACTGCTTTCCGAATCGAAATTAAGGCATTTTTGGCTTAGTTATGATATATTTTAATTCTTACCTGCAAGGGTATACAAACTTTGGCTGGCCAAAGTTAGCTTTCATTCTTGTTTTTGATATATACTATTTTTTTATTAACTATTTAATGTCAAAAAACCATTTACTTATGTTGAAATTAAAGCTGGGAAATTTAAAAAATTATATTTGTCTGTATAAATCTTAAACAAAAGACGATTAATAAGCTTATTAAAAGTTCCAAGTATATTTTCAAAATGAAATAAATTATGGCTTAAAAGAAATCTAATGGCTTTTCTCTTCTCAGCTTTCTAAAAGTTCTCCTTGTTTTTAATTTGTTAATAATTCGTTAATAATTTCTTTTCAAAATAATTTCTATAGCCTCATTAGTAATATCCTCTAAACTTTTCCTGTGGTAGCCAAGTTTTAATTGAAGTTTTGACACCAAGTAGCCACTCAATCGTTCGCTTAAAGTGCGCTAACCTTAATCGGCGTAGGAAGTGCAACGGTAAACATTATCAAGTAGCACCCACTCTGGGGGGCTGGTTTGAGGTGGTATGAGGGGGTGGTGGAGCTGCTGCTGCTGCGTGAGCCAGGAGACCGCGACGTCGACAAGCTGATAAGCATCGCCCAGTACAATGGCACACACTCTTCTTCTAGACGGCTGCTTCCCTATTTCTATTTTATACACATAAAAAAATTAAGGTATTTTTCTTAATACATTTATTTATAAATTTGTGGGACTTGGAAGTATTATAAAATAAATTCTAAATAAATTTATTTATACATTTGTGTGATTTATAAATTTTTAAAATGATTTAAACTGGAGTGAAATTACCCGAATTTAAATAAAATTTTCCTAGCTAGAAAATCTTAAAAATTTAAATAAAATTTTCCTAATTAAGCCAAACAAATCCTCCACATTCTTTCTTTATCTGCAGCTCTTGCTGCTTAATGTTGCTGCTGCTGTTACTGTTGCCTGTGCTGCAGGTTGCAGGTTGCTGCAGTCAATGTGCCAGTTAGGCACTCAACTATGCGTGTCTGTGTCTTTGTGTGCGCAGGCTGCAACACTTTCAAACAACTTTATCAAGCCAGAATCTCAGCTCAGACTGAATGACTGACTGACTGACTGGTTGGCTGACTGAATGACTGACGTGGTCTTGATTGAAATGCGACGAGAGACCGAGTGGGTGGCTCAGCTGGGCAGATGGAAAATGGGAAAACGTGGAAAAAATCCAGCTCCCAGGTCGGTGCGTATGTATTAATTAGTGTCAAGTGTTGTCGCTTTGAGTTACGCGCCCAGGGGACTGCCAACGTCAGCGATAACACAAAGCGATAGCAACAGCCACTTGTTTGCCCAGCTACCGATTTTTCCCCCTCAGAGCTCTCTCCCCCCTGGAGAGCTCCATATCCACAACCAACATCCATATACCCCCTTCGATATAATCGATGATGACACGTTTCGCCTTTTGCCCATGCGCAAGAGTCTCCAGGAACTCCAGATGGAAACTGAAGACCAGATGGCTTGCAGCAAATTGCAGGCTAGAAAAATCGACCAGGGCACTGAGAAAAATTGTTTTTAAGAGAAATAAATCTGGATTTATGTAAAAAATAAATTAATTTATATGATTTTTAAGTTTTTTTAATAGTAATAAAGTGTTTTTGTGGTAAAACAATATTTTTTCTTTAAGAAAATAAATTTTTTAAAAAATTTATCTTGTTTTTCTGAGAGTTTACTTTGTTATTTCTTATATGAAAATATTTTAGAAAAAGTAGTTAATATTCTTAACAGAATTCTATTTATTTCTGATATTTTGCTGTATTATTTCTTATATAAAAATATTTTAGAAAAAGTTTTAAATATTCTTAAAAACTTTCTTCTTTATTTTCTGAGAGTTTACTTTGTTTTCTTATAATTTTTAGATTCTATAGTTTATTATTTCTTGTATAAAAATATTTTAGAATTTTTCCATGACTTTTCCTTTACAAATATTCTGAAAAAAAATCCACTTAAATCTTCAATTTTACTTTTAGAAGCTTCTTCTTTTTTTCCCCAGTGCTCTGTGTGTAAGTTTATAAACACACTCTCCTCATGGATATATACTGTACTATTTTTTGCGCATCCAATTACATTTATGTGCTCGTAAACTAAAAATTCAGCACAGCTTGCAAACGGGTTGCTTCACAATAATTATAAGCCCAAGAGGTTGGCTTCCCTACAGTAGAACTAAGGCGAAAGATTCTGCACACCAAAAGCCGGTGTGTGTGGTGTGTGATGTTCGGTGGGAGAGGCCTTTTAGACTGGAGTTAGACTGTCATGGTTTATATTTTATATACTTGCTGATTTATGGAGGGAAAAATATAGTAAAAATCTTAAATGAAACCGCTTCCGGAGTGGAAAAACTAATTTAAAATTAAGAGAGTTCCCTTGCAAGTACTTTCCATAAACAGAAAAATCTTCACTACTTTCTTTTCCTAAGTTTCTTGGCAGTTTCCTTGGCAGCCCACATACGACTGCGAAAAGCTCTTAAACTATAACTACGCCCCGAATGCCAAACAGTCGTGGCCAGAAAACCACATTAACCGCAATGGATATTGCCAGGCGGGCATTGATTGGATTTTCATTTTCAGCTTACCAAAAATGGTGAAGAGCCACATATAGATAGTTATATATATACATATATATAGATTTATATTAACGTGGCGGTGTGAAAATTGTTTTGGCCGCCGGCTCTGCGGGGTAAGATGCAGAGATTCAGAATTATGTGGCACTTTCATATGGCCATAACGAAGCATGTGAATGCCAAAGCCAATTGCAGTTGAAGTGTTTTTATTTTCTAGTTCACGAGCGAAGTGGAAGCCAAGGCTGCTGCCCCGGACCAGTGGCAATTAAAATTCCTCGGGCCTTAATGTCCAATATCCGAGGCATGAAATTAAAACATGTTTCCAGCAATCTTGTGCCCGCACCCTTTTTTATTAAATACTGTTTAGGGACCGACTGTCCGTATGTCAGTTTAATAATCAATTATGTTTTGTACGTGTTGTCATTGACCTTCAATCTGGTCGGTAGATCTCTTTCGGCCACATCCACACCCGAGCCTAATAGATCAGGCAATTACCCGATTTAAAGCCTCTTAGCTTCCCCGCATTTCCCATCTATTTATGAAATTATAATTTGATATTTCAACATAGTTGTCAATCACGGCTGTCGCTATTGTTGTTGGCCGGGGCGTGGCAGAGAGGCACAGGTAGTATCTGGGATCTCCCTTTTGTTGGCATTATTAATTCGATCGTTAGGTTTTCTTGTCTGCTGCTGCTGCTGCCGTTTTGACATGATGATGGGCTCCCCCTCGGCTTTGAACACACTTCAGCATCAATTTGGACACACAACAGCCCCCGTATTCTGTTTTTTGTTTAAAAAATATGTGTACGTAAAAAAAGAAAAATAAAAAAATATGCGAACGGGGAAAAAAAGACTTTGTGCGGCCCACGCACTTGTCATAATAGATTCGTTTATAATTTTATTTGGTTTGGATTTTTTTCCAACATTTTTTTTTATGCAGGTTGCCAGCATTAATCGTAAGCGGCTTTTGTGCCCCTGAACGGATTTAAATACTATTCGCATACGGTGGTTGGGGCTTACATACCTCATAAATCCATGGACAGGTTCTGAAATAAAGGAAGAAAGAAATACTATTTTATATTTATGGCATATTTATAGCTTTAAATGGAATTGTATTTATATTATGGTAAAGAAAAGTGGGATTATGGCAAGGTATTTAGCAGAAAATAATATTTACAAGAGTGTTAAGATATATTTTTTAAATTTAATATTTTTTATATAGAAATAAGTAGTTTGAAATCCATTTCAATTTCAGCTTCAATCAGTTCAACGAGTAAATTTAGAATCATCTTAATCAACTTCCTGTTTCTATAAAATCCTCTACGCACAACTGTACCCCATTCATAATGCCCCGATTACACCATAAATAATTCTATATTTCTTAAAATTAGTTTCCTTGTGATGGGCATTTACCAAATCTACTTCAAAAACTAAATTAAGAACCATTACTAAAGTATCCACAATTTCAATTGCATAAATGTTTCCTGAAATAAGAATCTCCACGCACAACTGTACCCCGTTCGTAATGCCCCGTTTGCACTTGCATCAAAGCAGTGCATGTGCCAAAAGTGTTGCCTACTTCAGGGCGTTCAAGCATCCTGCTTCTCGTGCTCGTCATGAGGCACAGCACATTCTAATGAACATATACAAAAATTTCAAGTGTTCCAGACGCGACGATGACGCGACGCTTTTGCCACCTAGCCACGCCTCCCCCCAAAGGGATAGGCAAAAAAAGCGTCTGCGTTTGAGTCTGTCTAGCCATTGCGAAGATTGCGTTTAAATGCAGGCATTGTTGTCGTTTCGGGTCCCCGTTCCTTGGGCAAACAAGTCTCCGAGGCCCAAGACAATTGAGTCTGAGAGCGTAATTTGCAACTGCCTGAGACCGAGACTGAAGCTGAGACTTGGCCAGGATGCAGGCCAGGCCACGTCTCCCAACTTTGGCAGGATACGGTGCAGCGCAGACACACAAGTGCAGTGCGCGGGCCTAATGAGTGAGAGGGGCCCGGGGACTACATAGCTCCCAGCCAGGCAGTCAGCCATCATCATCTCATTCCTCCTGCCTTCGGAGGAAAGCCCGGCCCGCCCTCGGGCCCTGTGACATGTTGTTTTTGCCCGGCTGCATTTTTGCATCCAAAGGCCGCTGCAGGCGAATGCACCGAAAAAGCAACACGGCTCTGTGTTTGCACAGTAGCCTGCCGCCTTTCGGTTCTCGAGGAGCCTGAGTACGGGAAACCGGCAGTCAGCAAGCCAGAATTCAGAGTCAGTAACTCAGAAATTAACACAGGAAATAAAAATGTGGCTTTTATGCTTGTAAATATATTTAAATAATATTTTTCGGGGTAAAAAATGTATGAAACTATATTAATTTATTTTTAAAAATATATTTAGACTAGGAAAATAAGTAAAAAATTATTTTATCATCTTTTAATAATATTTTTCTGGTTAAAATATCTAAACAAATTTATTTTATATTTATTTGGCAAGAAAATACATATCAACATTTAAGATAAATATTTTTAAATATCAAATCTGTTTTTAATAATTGGGAAATGTTAAAAATTCCTAATATGGCATTATTACCCAATCAATGGGACTATATTTTTTAATTTTTATTATATTTAATGATAAAATAAATATATAAATAAATATATAAATAAGAATTTCTTTCAGTGCATTGATTTAGCTGAGATGGAGCTGTAGCTGAAGCTTGTGCTGCAGTTGCAACCGCTGCAGACATCGTCCTGTGGCATACCCAACAGGCGTTAATAATCATTCTTGTTTTTTGCTTTTTGTGCAAAAAAAAAAAACAACAAAAAAGAAAAAAAAAATTATAAAACAAGAAAAATGCAACGAGTGTTTTTTTTTTTTAGCTTTTTTGTGTTGTTTTGTTGGTTGTGGAATTGCTGTACTTGATACCCTAGGAACTATGAATGCTCAGGGGTTACAACAAACCGAAAAAGAGTTGCTAAAAAATATTATAAAAATTTTCTTAAATATTAATACCATTCCTAATATTTTTATAAATATATTTTTTCATTTTTATATATTTGAAAATTATTTATAAATATTCTTTAAAAATAAATTGAAATATTATGCTTAACAGAATACATTTTAGAAACTTGAATCTTTAAACTGTTTTCTTGCATTAACAGCTTCACAATTAATTAATATTTTATTTTTATATATTTTCCTAAATTCTTTTTATATATTTCATATTTTTTTTTTTTATAAATAATCCCATAATCTTACTTTAAAAGGTATTTGCCAAGTCCCCACTCTTCTACCAGAATCCCTTGCTTTACTTTTTTTTTCGTTTCAAGTTTATCCTTTTGGGCCTTGGATTTCATTACTTTTTTTTGTGAAACTTTTTCATTTTGTGCAGTCAGACGACGGCTACGACGTCATAGAGAGTGCATTGACTGAAGTCTGCAAAAAAAACAAGTGCAGAAACCGAAAAAAAAAAATCAGAAAATGCAACCGAAACCGAACCGAAACGCTTGGCAAGTGTGTGGTGGCTGCTGCATCTTTTGTTGATATGTAGCGACATGCACACTGCAGTTTTCCCGGAAAATTCACCCGGGAAAAGCGGAGGTGAGAGTTGCATCCAAAGTTCAGTAGCTGGCAGCTTTTTGTCTCACAGGAAGCGTTTTAGCGGCTAAACTAAAAACAAAAAGTTGTTTGCCATAATTAAGACCTGACTCGAGCTACGGTTTAAGTGTTATTAGTTGCGGCGTTTTCTTTTCTTGTTTTATTTTTTTGTGTTCCTTTTTTTTGGCCATTGTTTTTGGCAAGAAGGAAGTACTGGCAAGGAAACGGAGCAGGATGAGGATCGGAAAGGAAAGGAACTGGCTGCGGAGTCGTTGCACTTGTTAATTGCAGCGCCAGACTTTTACCACCCGCACACGCACTTCACCGCGGCCAAAAGTCAAACAGTTTTGTCCAGGGACCACCTGCTTCGAATGCACTGAGAAAAATATTTAATATTTTTTTAAGCATCAATTGGAAAAGGGAAGATTTTTGAGGTAAGTTAAAAAGGTTTTTTAAAGTTTTTTTTCAACAAAAATGAGATTTAGGAATAATTTCTATATTTTAATATTTTTAAAAATATTTTATTAAAATAAATGATTTATTTATATTTATATTTTTTTATAATTTCAATAATACTAACATTAAAATTATTATATCGAAAGGTTTTATATAAATTCGTTGGGAAATAAATGTTTTTAATTATAAATATAAATAAATAAATATTATTATAATTTTTTTTAAATGGATATATATTTAAATTATTATATTAGTATAATTTACAAATTTTTTAAACTCAAAAACCCAGTTAGCTTTTTTGTTTCACAGCCTGACCATGGACTGGTTTTGGCCACGTAAATCATTAAATGCCGAATGGTCGACAGAGAAAACATTTTTGGCGAAATTTCAGGCACCAGTGAAGCCTGAAACAAAGGAATACATTTAATAGGAGTATTTCCCTTTTTTATATACACATTTTGTTCGCTTGAAAAACTTCCCCAGGAGCGGAAAGTCAAGGCAAGGATGGCGCAGGAAACTTGCAGCGGGCGACTGGTTTTTATATATACTTTTTTCTTTCATTTTTTATATTCCCAACCCGACTTTGGCTTTGGCGGTTATTAGTCCGCGGCTGCACGCGAATTTGCTTTATTTTGTTGTCGCCGTTGTTGCTTTATTTCTGTTGCCGGCCAAAATCCAATTAGCTGCTCAAAAAGTTTTGCAAATGCGCGCAGAAAATTTAATTAATGTTGACACAAGTTGAGGCCAAAAACTGAACGGAATTGAATTTGCTTTGGCGATGATGAGAGGAGAAAGCAATGGAAAAAAATGCACATAATGCTGATCCCTGACCTTTAGCCAATTGAACTCTGAAAATTGCATTGGAAATTATGATTATTTATGGGATTTTTTCTGATGATTTGAACTCTTGATTGGAAATAGTATTCATTAAACTTTTTATTTAAATTTAAATAGAATTTTTATTTACAGTATTTCCAACATTTTGCTAACCATTTTGTGCGGCAAACATAAAGAACATGAACCCCATCTACTTGTTAGCCAGGTCACCTGTCATTTTGGCCAACAACAAACCCCCATTAGGCCTGGGATGAGCACAGGCCAAGCCAATAACTCAAACCAGCTACAAATGTTAACCAGGCCTCACCTCTGGACAAAAAACAAAAAAAAAGTAAAGAAAAGAAACAACTAAACAAAAAAAATGGAGCATTGCCAGGTGCGGGAATTTCAATTGGAGTTTCCCCCCTCTTCTTGGCCATTTCCCAGCGGCCGCAGCTTTTCAAGCGTTAAAACATAAAAATGTCATTAACACTCAACAGATTTTTGCGCTACGCCAACGGCCAAAAGCAACTATGGCCAACAACAAACGGCTTAAATGGCCAATAACAAATTGTTGCAAATGTTTGCTGCAAAGAGCTCTCAGTACGAAAAATAACAAAAAACAAAAAATAATGGCAAAGAATTGAGGCACTGCAAGGAATTTTTGAAGTAATAATTTGTATCATGAAAAAGTGTTACTAAAGTTTAAAAAATATTTTATTTAATTTAATATACAAGTAAAATTTCAAAAGAAATTATAAAAAAAGTCTAGGAATATTTTTTTAGTTAGAAAATAGCTTAAGTTCTAGTATACCAATTAGCTTTTTCATAAATTAAAAAACCATATTTTCTTTATACATTTTTTCTCTTCCAGAAAAAGCCTCTCCCTTTTTCCCCCAGTGCCTCCCAATCCCAGTTTCTTTTTAGTATTTTTTCCAAGTGCTTTATTTTATTTTATTTGCCGACTGTTTAGGTGTAGACTTAAATTTATTTGACGCTCAAAACCCGGAGTTGCAGACAAGAAAATGACACAGAAACCGAGTTAAGACACTGGAACGCGTTTAGGCTGAACCTCGGTCTCGGTCTCGGTGGGATCTCGGAGGTCGTTTATAGGGTGGCTTATGGGGGGCGGTTCTGGGTATCATTTACGCCATAATTTTTCGCCAGCGAAATATTTTCCTTAATGGTTTTTAATGAGCGGGTTGAGAGCGGCGGCGGCCTGTTGGTGGAAGGTGTTGAGAAATACGCCTGATTTATAGAATCTGCAGTCTGTATTTAACGGCGGCCCGAATCGCAACGACCTAGCTGAGATTTTTTGGGCGTTCCAAGGCAACCTACATAGACTCAGGCCGGAGGGAGGAGGAGGAGTTTCTCTATTGGCCATCAATAGATGAGGTTTCTTTTGGCACAAAGATTTTGCGAGAATTGGGAACAGCTTGAGGCGGGGCCGGGAAAAGTGTTTGCGAGGAAAGTGAGGAGAATTCTGTAGAGTAGAGAGTAGTTATCAGCTTTTGATAATGGGTATTATCTAGGTGGGATTATGTTATTTTCTTTTGTGAAACTTTGTAGTTTTTAGCTTTGTTTTTTATTTTTTAATTGTAGAGAAAGGTCTTTAAACCAAATTCAATTTTAAACATGGTTACTAAACGTTTTTAGATGAAATCCAATGGGAAATCTAGTTGAATTTAATATACTATTACTGTATATTCAATTTTACTATTTAATATACTTTTTAAATTTTTAAATAATTTTAAAATTAACCCCTCTACCCTTATAGTTGTTTCTCCTGATTCTTTACGACTTCCAAATAAACAATTCCCAACTTTTTAATTTCCTTTCTTCAACTTTTCCCCTTCATTCAGTCCCTATAGCATTTTCCAGTGACTGCACAATCAAAAAAATCTGTAAAAAAAATCTCATTTCAAGGCTTGGTTAACTTTCCCATGGATCACCTGCTCTGCCTAGTGAGTGACTTCCTTCGGCCACCCAATTACCCAGCAGATTGCCTGCTAACTGTTCACATCCTTATATGACTACGTGTTGACAACAAAATTAATTCAAATTAGCAGGAGACTGAATATATATAAAAGAAACGAACCCACTCGGGGATCCAAGGTTGGCGCAATTTCAACAGCTTTAACTTTGCGTGCTGCCCAGCTTTTCTTTGATCGTTTTTTATTGTATTTTTTTTTGCAGCTGCCCCGCAAATTAAAATTAAAGTACCACGTTATATCCACAGCGTGTAGCAAACAAGCGGCGGTAATTGGATTTACCCGATCTCCGAACTCAAACCCAAACCCGATCCCGATCCCAGTTGATCTGGATATATTCTGAATAATAAAACGTGCAGCTTATTTTATTATTACCTTGTGTGTGGACATAATTGGTGCAGGTTGTGTGCCGGATAATCTCTTTGCATGATTCTCACCCTTTCGATATCAATTACCCCTCGAGAGTGTGTGTTCAGTTCCCAGGTGAGATGATTAGAGGCAGGTGAATGGAATGAATACAGTGGCCATCTACTACATATATCTCCAAGCTGAAGTGAGACATTAATCTCAGTTAGGTTTATCTTTGATGCATAATAAATGAGCCTCGCTTTGGCCTGGCTAAAAGCAGCTATTTATTAAATGCCAACCAAAGCGGTAGTCTCCCGTCCAAAGCGATCTTATTAACCCAGTTCCACAGTGGCCAAAAAGAATTCCTCCCCTTTCAAAATCAACATCTCGGGAAACTTTGAATACGTCTTTGCATTCCTCTTCCTGATTTTCGTTTTAGTCGCCATCCGAAAATCCAACAAAAAAAATATATAAAGAGCAGACGAGGAAATCTGCTCATGCACAAAGTAAACATGGCCAAAATAAGAGAGCAAAAATTGCAATCACTTTCGGCCAAGTCCACCGAAAAAGTAAAGTAAAGTAAAGTAAGGAAGGGAGGGATAGGGCGGAGCAGGCAGTCGCAACCCTGAGCAAACAGCCGCCAGCATCAATCTTCTAATGCGTTCAACAATTTTTTGCGCTGTTCCAGCAGTTCTTTATGCCCGGCTCTTAATTTTTTCCTCCTTTGCCTCATGGTCTCTTGGATTTTTTTAAATATTTTTTTTATTCGGTGTTTACATTTAATGTAGGGAGTAAGAGGTACCCTTTCTTTTATTTTTGGGTTCGGGGAGATTACTTAAAAGGAGCAGGTACTAGATTAGAAAAGCAGGTAATCATTAGCTAAAGAAATCCCAGATTTGTTTTGGACATATTTAATTTTACACTTTATTTTATTTTTACGTTATAGAATGCCTTCTCTAGAATTTAAATTTTAAAACAAATTATTCACAGAATTTTCTTCTGATTCCTCAATAAAAATCAAAAGAAATCAATGTAGAAACTTCCTTATAATATCTAAAAATACCTATAATAAACCTTCTCGTTTATCTACGTTATTTTTAGATTGGTTATTGAACATCATAAATATTTTAAATAAATAATTAAAGCAACAGTGATAGATTTAGTAAGAATTATATATAATAAACTACTTTAAGAGTCAAAACCATAAACAAATGAAATTATAAAATGACAACTAACAACTTTATTTAAATTTTAAATACTTGTTCCTATAACTTACAAGACTTTCACCCTTTAAAAAATACAAGTAAATATATTTATCTTATGTAAAATATATTTTACGCTCTTATTAATTTTATTAAAATTTTTTAAATAATTTTTCAGGGTACCCAACACTTCGATTTCACTTTCCCCTCAACTTGTCTTCTCAGTTAAAGATTTCCGAGTTTTCTGGGCCTGCCGAAAACAGATTTCTGTGCCACATTTCGAGCGACGGAGCGGTGAATTGACTTGTTGTCACGCCCCCTCATAACCCGCCCCTGCTGCTGCTGCTGCTGCTCCAACCCCCTGCCCCTGTTCCTGCTCCTCTTGCCGTGACAGCGACATGCAAATTTATGAAAGCCGCTTGTGTTTCTTGGGCCTTTTTTGTTGTAGTCGTGTATTAATTTTTGCCGCTGCCTCAACCGTTGTTGTTGTTTATTGATGCCGTCGGCGGAACTTTGGTTCAGGGATCCCGCCGAATCTGGGGGAGATGTTGAGCTGTATCTGAAGTTGGTGGTACCTCGAAGTTGAGCTTGTTTTCGTGCAGAGAAGGTTGTTAATAATTCGCTCGCATTACGCGTCGATCTGGAGGAAGATGTCGTCTTAATGACTTCATTAATATTGAGTAAAACACGGTGAGTGCAACATACAGACACCGACCAGGGGTTAAGTGCAACCCGAAAGGAAATGTTGAAAAAACGGCGGAGAAATTTGGAGATTCCAAAACTTGAAACAACTAAAAAAAATGCTTCACTTGCTCCGATTCTGGGATTCAAGTTCTAGAACGATTTCCGCTGGGAATGCAAATTGATGAGGCAGCAACAAGAACCGTAACGATTGTAATTAACATTAATTTGAAGCCCCTGGAGATTGGGAAAGTTAATGGGAATCATCAGCGGGGGAGCCAAGAGCCTTTTACACCTGTTTAATCGAAAGGCTAAGGAGTAGGAGGGTACTAGTATTAATGGTTATAATAATAGTTTAACAACCTTTCAGTTAGCTGATCTTTAATTACGTTTTATAAATGTAAAATCTATATATAAAAATAAAAAAAATGTATTTTAGATGATATTCTCAAATTTCTTAAAATTTTTTAAAGCCATAATTTATCCCTCTTTAAAAACTTCTTCAAAAATTCTTAAAACATTTCCATTTCCCCCTTTAAAATTTAAAACTCATCTGTTAGTTGCCTCTTAATTGCAATGAAAGCTCGTGAAAAACGTAAAGTTTAAGCAACTTTTTACGAGCTGCCGCCAGTGCCTTGAGTCTGCTTAAGTTTAGTTTTCATTTAATGAAACCGCGCACATTCTCAACTCTGTTGCATTTTCCTGGTATCAAAGCCATAAACCGCATATTGCTCCCTGGCTTCCATATACACATCATCATCATCCGGTGGCGCAGCTGCAACTGAATCAGCAAAAGTGGAGGAGGAGGAGGAGGAGGGAGAGGAGGGAGGCCTTATGTCACATCCGCGTGACGACATCACAGGCGAAATTAAAATAGCGACATTTTATTGAGTTGTCAGTTGCACGGGCAACACATGCAAATGCAACAGGCCACGCCCCCCAAAGCACACACCCAAAAAATAAAGAAAAAAAGAAAAAATAAATTGCAAAGTCGAAAAAAATATTAAAAAAAAGAAAAGCAAGAAATTTATCCAAAGCAGCAGAGGCGACAACACATGTGTGCAATTCGAAGGATGAGGTGCTGATATCGCAACGCCCCACAGAGCAGCTTGGCTAGAAATGCACTTGAAAAAAATTTATTAAAATTCCATGGATGTTTGGAAATTGTAAGAAAATGATGTTATATTTTTTAGGATTTTATTAAAGCTGTTACAAAGCCTCTTATGGAACTTATACTCAACAACATGTCTATATTTGGATTTTTAAATGTTTTTATATTTACATAACAGAACCGAATTTTTCAAGGCTAAGAAATATGTAAAAATTAAAAGAATAATAACTAAAAATATTTAATCCTTAATTTAAATTTTTTTCGTGAAATTAAATAATTTCTGAGAATTTTGTTGAGTATCAATCCTTAAATATCTGATAGTTTCTAAACATTAATCATTTAATAAATAAAATCCTTTTTAATTAAATTCTAAATTTTATAAGCTCTCTAAACCAATTTTTCCCAGTGCACCCTTCCCCCCTAGAACCCCTTATTAAAGCCGTATTTTATTAATTCTCAAAATACACCAATATTTATGCTGCAGCATATTTGTGGGCGTTCTACGCTGCTCCCACACATCCTCAAGAGGGGTGTGCCCTTTGTTCCTGCCTTAATTTATAGATTTACCTGCAGCACTTTTCTCTAAGTGCACCACCTCCCAGGGAGAGAGCGCGAGAAGTTTATTTGTTAAGCCCTTCTGGAGGGCGAGCAAGCGAACATTTTGCATAATTTGGCAGAAATTAAAAAACGAGGGTAATATCCATATATATAACCATGTACCGGCCATATAATATCCATATGCATATACATGATTATATATGTAGATCCGGCAAACAAAAGAAGGGCGTTGAAATTGACACCTCGAGTGTAAAAGAACAGAGAGCCGAGGGAAAAAGCAAAGGAGAATATATAAAAAAACAAATAAAGGCCGCAGCAAAAATAAAACCCTTTTTCGACAGGCTAAACGAAAGGAACTTGCTCGCTGGGCTCTGTCCTGCTGGCTTTCTAAAAAAAGTTCATGGAAATATTCACACTCCATGTACTGGGGGCTAGAGAGGAGAGCGTGAGGGGTTGGGAGATACATTTTAATAATTTTTGGGGAGCTTTAGAAATATTTTATAAATTTATATTAAAGGGGGAAATATTTTCTTTAAGCTTTTGAGACTTTAAAATCAGAGATATATGTATGAAATAAGTGGATAAATATGATGATAAGCATCTTTTTTTAAGAAAATATAGAGGTATTTTAAATGATAAATTATGTTTCTTATAAAAAGGTAAAGAAAACATAATTTTTACATTTATTTATGAGGATGGAATGTAGCTTAAAATCTTACCTTATGAAAATATATCTTTTTTCCCATTTAAAGCCGTTTAAAATTATTTTAAAATATTTCTAGACACTTTAAATACTCCTTTAAATTTTTCAAAAGTATTATTACCTTTCCTTTATCTATTTTATATAAAATACTAGCTTCTGCCAACTTCCTTCCCCAAAAAATAAGCATTTTCCCATCCCTAATTTGCATGCTCCGCTCCGACTACGTTCCTGACGAACGACGCACGTCTGCTACGGACACACTTTGGCAATTCATTTAATTATTATATTATAACGCACACTCCTATACATCACATTTAAATATATATATATACCCTCACACACACATACAAAGGCGGCTATAATAAAGAGGAAAACGACCATAAAACGCTCGCACAAAAGTGCCAGGAAACTTGTGTAATTCATATCGCATAAAAACCCGGGAGGGGGGAAGACAGCTCATCTGTGCAGAGAAAGGGACACAACCGCAAGGCACACATATACTACAGATACTGCAGATATATACACATATATATATATATATATAAATAACCAAGTATATATGCATTTTACATGGCCAATACTGCCTTTGACAATCGAATGCGAATCCGCTTCATCGTTCACCTCTGTTGGCCATATCAATTGCACTCCGCCCCGACACAACGTTTGGCATTTCCCCCGCATCCTCTCTGGGTTTACCTGTATTTTTTACCTTTTATTTTTTGTATGAAAACCACAAAATTACAGCGAGTTGCCGGTGGTGGTGCTGTCTGCTGCTGCTGCCTTTAAGCCAAAAGCCAAAAGCCCCCCCAATACCAATCGCAACTTATCGCCCGGCTCTGGTCATGTTAATTTTTAACCTCAGGCTTCAGCCAAATCGAAAGCTGATCGTATAAAATTACGCCTGACAGCGGACGCCAGAAAGAGTGGGGATTACGGCATCCGGGGATTCGCAAGATCGGTGGTGATCAGGGATCGGGGAGAACCGCAAAAGGTGACACTGCGATGGTTTGGGCCGCTCCCCTGCGGCTGTCACTATATATAGATTACATATAGATATCGTACAGTTGCTGATCTCTGGCTGGACTTTGTGGCTTTATGTTTGCTTGGAGGGTGGAAAGTAAAAGTACTTTGGGAATAAGTAGCAGAAGTTGTAAAGGTGAGGCAAAGTTGTGTGGGTTTTAGAGATTTTTTGGAGGGGTTCTATAAAAGTAAATAAATTTTAAAAAATTCTTAGAGATATTTTAAAAGTATGTTTTACTTCGAAACGATATTTATAAGCTTACCAAATATCTTTAAATATTATGAAAAAGCTATTTCTATATCTTAAACGTTTTTCAAAGGGCTTAAAAATTTATAACAAATATTTACAAGTTTATTTTGTTGAATATTTCCTAAACTTCCATGAAAACGTGCTCAATGCTTTGCTTTCCTAGGCTGCACCTTAAAGTTTAACCAATTCCCAAGCCTCTCTTTTAATTAAAACTACTAATTGTAAGAATACACCATCCGATTAGTAAAGACAACCCCCAGGGAGACTTTCACCCACTAAAAGATCCTCATTTTCGCAACTCTCTAATTAACTTCTACCCCGTTAGGAAAAAAGCAGGAAATCTCGCCATCGATTGGCACGCAACTTGGCCCAAAATGGCAAACGAAATAAATGTGTGTGAGCCGCTCGTTTAAGCCATGTGTTGCGTAGGGTGCAGTCCAACCAAGTTGCTGTGGGAATTAGCTGAAGAAAACCAATGGCCAAAAGGCCTGGGAATTGCGTGGGAGAGCCGAGTAACCGCTAAAGGGACAACTGGTTTCGTTTTGGACCGCCTGTTGATTCGCCAGCGATCTAATACAATATTAATTTGGTAATAAAAGTAGATTTTGTTGTAATAAACACACGAAAATGTGACACAATCAAAACGGCAAGCAGCAGCGGCTCATTTATTGATAAACAGTTGGAGACCAATCAACCAGTTGGCCGGCACAGAACCGCTCTTGGCCAAGATTGGCCAGCAACCGGTTGGCTCATGAATACTGGGCGTGTTTAGCATTTGATTTCTTTATGGCGCCAGACTTAATAAGCATAAATAGCATACTTAATTGACAAATCAAATGCAATTTGATAAATAAATGAATGCCAGGAGAGGCGCACGCAAATCGAATCGCATAGAATGCAGTTCGGACTTGGCTAAATAAAAAGTCACTTTGACTAATGAATCAATTTGTGCCAGGGGAACTGGGACCGCCGCTGACTCGATCATGAGGTTCTTTATCCCCGATGAGCAGGCATGACTGTCTGATTTCCTACCTCCTGACTCCTTCTATTTTTTCTGGAGGGGAATGCACAAGGAGAAACTTAAGCTTTATTGGAATTTTTATAGAATTTTATTGGGTTTTGCTGGTAATTTATATATTTTACTTATTTTTTAAAGTTAAGTTTTAATTTTCAGAAAATACATTAAAAACAGGGCCTTACTCCCCGCTTTTCAAAAAGTTGTAAAGATGAAATAGACTCTCCTATGCGATTCTAAATAAGTTTTAATAGTGAAACTACTATACATTTCCCTCTGTATTTTATTGTTTTAGAAATCTTATTAATTCCAATATAATTCCATAATTTTCTTGAATTTTCTGACAGTGTCCCGTTCACTGCCTCGCTCGCCTCACTAAGTTGAGTTGATTAGGGGAGCCCATTAATGGACAAGCTGCTCTCTCACAGGATATGGGATACAAAGACTGTCCCAGACAGTTCACATGACGTCTCTGTTTGTTTGTTCCTCCCAAACCCCTGATCTCCCCCCTGTGGCATCCAAATCTCTTCCTTTTAGTCGTCGCTCCTCAATTAATTGCAGCAAGAGGCAAAAATAAAACAAAAAAAGCGAGTAAATACACAAGTAAAACCAAATGAAATCAACGAACCCAGACCCAGGCCCAGGCCACGCCAGGCCGAGGCAACAACAAAAGCAAAAGCTTGAGCTAAAGTTGGAATATACCGTTTATTGCCCAATGGCCACGCCTACTTTTCCCACACTACATTTAGGCGAAGGGGTAGGTGGGAGGCGGAGTGTGTGTGCGAAGGGGTGTGCCAGTGTCGGGGGAGGCGATGAGGAGGAGCGCTTAAAAATGCGTAAAAGAGTCAACTTTGACTGCAAACTGCAATGGGATGTTGTTTGAGTTGTTGTGATACCCTGTAAAGGAGGGAGTTAGTGGGGGATATGGGGAGGGGATTTTAGAAAGTATATAAAATATATAAAAATTATAAATAATACAAAGGAAGTTAGGTATAAAATAAGAGCTATAGAAACTTGCCTAAGAAAAATATGTAATCCACTTTCTCGTTAGTTTTCCAATATAATTTAATAATTTTAAATATATTTTTAGCTAAATAAACCTTTAAACTAATTTAAAAACTCCCTTTAGAGGTCATCCCTCTGTCGTTTAAAAATTTCTTTAAACACTCTCTTGTTGCTATGCAGTTTTAGCTTCACTTTTAGCATTTTGCACTTTGTTTGCTCTGTGTCTGAGTCTCCGGGTTGATTGCAGCTCTACCCTTCCACCTCCACCTCCACCCCCAAACCCAAAGTTTTTCCCGCCTGTTCTTCCTCCCTTCTTTTTATTGACAAACTTGTCGTTTTATTCCACTGATTAATAAATGAAAACTTTAGTCCAAAGAAGCTCAGCTAAATTTCTTGCTGACTTTCTTTAAATGTTGCTCAAAAATTATGCCAAAACTACACAATTTTTATTTCATTATTTTTGGTGGCAATGAAATTTTGTGTAACATTGATTTTTAATTTGGGAAAATTGCAAAGTCAGGGAATTCTGAGTTTGAAATATTCTACGACATGGGATTTTGTCATTTGAGTAGGGAAAGTATACGTGAGTTATGGCCAGGCACGTGCCTGGCACCTAACTGACCATCTAATAAACAAGTTTCCGAGTGGAGCTACGCGTGCCTGGGATGGGTACGGTCCCCCTTTAGTATCCCCATAATCCCCCATTAACTCTTTCGCTCTCTTTTGGGCCACATTTCCCAGCTGCCTGGCTGCTAATCGGTTGCGTAATCTTAAACGCGACGCGGCAATTGAAATGGATTGCGGTGTCTTCGCGTTTTCTCTGGCTACCTGGAGAATCGGCAGCTGCCAGTGTGGCGTCTCCAGAGCCTGTTTTTGTAAGTACAGTAAGGACAAGGTGTTGAAGGAACTTCGGAGAGAGAAAGAGAAAGAGTGGAGATATTTTTTAAGAAAAGTAAAATGTTGGAAAGATCTTTATACTTAAAAATTACTTTAAAAATATGAACAGGCTATTTGGGATTTTTTTATTAGCTTAAAAAATTGTCTTAAATTTTTTTTATTCTCTAAATTTAACGAATACAATAAATTCATAATTCAGGGTGGAAAATGAAAAGTAAATTATCGAAATGTTTTAACTGTGAAGAAATAAATTTTCTAAAACAAATTTAAAGCTTTTTTCCTTCTATACAAAATTCAACAACCCTTTACAATTATTTTCTATTAAAAAAATATAAAATACAAAAATTAATTAATTAAATTTCATAAGAAAAAATTATATCAACTGAACCCTGTCTTTCTTTCTTTGGTTTTTGCAGCGGGAGTTACGTATCTTTGGGGCCAGCTGGTTGGCCTGTCAATGGGTCTGACCCACAATCGATGCTCAAATTTCATTGCATTTTTCCCCCCCTCCCGCGTTTTTTCTTTATATATTTTTGTAAAATTAATTTTACGCTTGGCGGTCTTAACGCCATCCAGTCTGGCATGGCTGGGCCACGGACCACGGACCATGGACTTGCAGCTAGAGAGTGTGTATCCATCCGTGTGTGGCAAGAATAGTTGCAGGCAACTGCAGCTAATTGCAGTCAGTTGCAAAAATAAAGACAGCAGCGGATTAAGGCGGAATTGAGGGGCAGCAGGAGGGAGGGGAGCTGGCAAAGAGGAGGCTGCTGCGCGGAGAATGTTGTGCCGTGGGTCATCATAAAAACATTATATGGGGAGGCGCGAGAAAACAAACAAAAGCCAGAAAAATACACCGAGGGAAAGGGGTAATAATTTGGATTATTTTAGAGTAAATATAGCACTCATAAAGGAAAGTATCCTTAATAAAAATTAAAGTAAACAACTTTCAAAAACTACTTTTAAATGTAAAAACTAAATACAAATTCAAGAAACAAGGAAAAATTTAATTGTTTTAAACATTATTACCCAGTTTATATTATTTTTATTAACTTTAATTAAGCTATAAAGTTAATACCTTGAATTAAAAATATATATAAAATAAGCTTTCAAATTGTAAATAATTATTTTAACAAAAAAAAAAAAAAAAATTGGGAAAATAAACTATAATAAAAATAGTAAGAGATTTTCTATAGAAAAATAATTTATGCTACTTTAAGCTATTATTTCTCTTTAATTTCTTTTTATTATCCATATTTTCTCTCAGTGCTCGTGGAAACTAGTGGAATTTTTCAAAGGAATTGCACCGAGAGCAGCAGCTGCAGATGGCATGGCCCCATGAGTATCCCAGAACGAGGAGGCTCTGTGTGTTGTGCGTTGTCACCAGGCAGTTTGACAGGGCAACATGCGAGAATTTGATGAGCTCTTGGCCCTGTTCTGTTCCCAGTATCCATTGGAATCCCCAGCAGAGCCCGGAACCCATCTTTCACCCACATAGCACACCAGCAGCACCAGCAGCAGCAGCAGCTCAGGCCTCGCACTCCCAGGGGCATGACGAATGTGAAGTCTCTGCCACTCTCGGGTGGTGGGTGTGTTCCCGGGTTCTCCTCTCATTTCTTTATATTTATAAGGTTTTCTTATATTTTTTTTAGTTTTTTGCAGAAAGGTCAGGTTGCTGTAGTTGTTGCCTATTGTTGGCGTCGTGCGAACACGTTTCGCTCACCGATTGGAGCGCACAGGTGTCTCGGCTTACTTTGGCTTACACATGGGAAAAAAATAAGATTAAATTTAAATGTATAAAAAAACGATAGTATTTTATATGAATTTTATGAAAAAGCTTTACAGTTGGGTCTTAAAAGGGTCTTAAAAACTCTAGAAAATTCTTTAACCTATACTTTATACAGAAATATTTTTAAAATAATGAACAAATCAAACTCAGCTAAGAAACAATTTTTTAAAATATTTTTTCATTCAGTTTTAGATTCCTATTTTATTTCTAATTTAATTTAATATATTTAAATATTTTATTATAATTTTTAAAGTGCACCCACACGAACCTCTATGCCACTGACCAAAGCCCAAGTCTTTGGTGATTGGCTTTTAGCCGCTGTCGTCGCTGTGTTCGCCTGTCAAAGCTCTCGCCCGGCGTTTTGCGGATTTATTTATTTTTAATAAAACTGATGTCATTTATGGGTTTATTCGTTTATATATTGGTTTATTGTGGCTAAATGCCTGTCGCAGAGACAGAGACTTCGCCCAGGCACGAGGATGGCAATGTAACGAGATACTTTTAGCAAAAACAATGTAAGAGTTTAGTATGTTCTGTGAAGCCCGATGTCAAGGACACCAGAAAATTGCAAATTAAAATAGAGGTTGTAAAAAATAAGTAACAAGCTAAGCTATAATTCAAAATTGTCAAGGAATTTTTATTGAAATTAATTGAATTTTAAGTTTAGTTACAAGTCATTGTCTAGGCATGACTTGGGAAATTGTTATTTGCATTTAAAAGGTATTTAAAATTGGAATAAATTATAAAAATACAGTCTGAGAATAATACTTTAAATTGAAGAAACAATATAAAAATAATAAATATATTTTAAACATTTTTTTTACTATAAAATTGTTGAGAAACTACTTTATTAGTGAGCTAAAACCCCATGAAATATACTCCTAAAAATATTAAATAATCCATAAACCACTATCCCCCTTATAGCACACTCTTCCCCCTCATTTTCCTCAAAGAAAACTCTTGGAAAAACTAAAATTCAACCTAAAAACGAACCTCTTTGTCAGCTTTTGAGCACTCCATCTCGGCGAAGCTCCTCCGCAAAGTAAAAGGAGCTGCACTTGAGCTGCATCTCGTTTGTACGCTTTTTTTTGCTGGATTTTTCTCATCCATGGGGCCACCTTGATGTGTCATCACTTGAGCGGTAGCTGAACATCTCAATGCTGCCTCCTTTTTTCGAGTTTGCACGCATTTTGCCAGTCGCGGCGGCACTCGAGTTCAACAATTATGAGAAATGTGTAACAGACGTGACTTTGATGTCGATGCGCCGACAGTCAGACAGCAGCTGCTGTCGAAAGTGCAGAGCTACATCATCTATCGATGTCGAGATGTTGCAGCCATATATATAAAAAACTATATAATATTCTGGCCCTGACCTTCTTTTTGGGCCAAGACTCTCGCTTTTTTGAGAGAGTTTTGTTTGGCGTTGCGTGCGTCTGGCATATTTTGCATCCCATAATTAAAATGTGTGCGGCAAGTGGCAATTTTTAATTACAAGAGATAAACTCCTCTGAAAAACTATACGAAAAAAATATAAACACCAAAATGAAGCAGCAGCTGAGGAGCGCCTGGGGGGCTACTATTAAACTTTTGTTAATTATCGCGATAAGGCAACAACTTGTTGGCGCTACAGTTGGAACTGTCGAACAGCTGCCGCTGTTTATGCCCCTGTTTATTAATATTTCTTCTTTGTTTATTTTTCTTTATGCTTTTTCATATTTTCCAGCATTGATCGGGGGGCTTTGATGTGCCGTTTTCAGCTTCACCTTTAACCCCAGCGCCCGGCTAATTGAAATGCACAGAGATGGGCATCTGTGCGATGATTGATGGTGTGGCCATAAAGATGTTTGCATTGAACAAAACAAAAAAAAAGCGATTAGGTTGGGGTTTATAAAGAGCTTTAATGACCTCGTCTGAGGTAAATGCAATCATGTAAATAATTAATAGCATTTGAATATTAAAGTTTTATTGGAAATATTTATGGGTAGCTTGGAGATTTATTGAGGAAATCGAAAGGGAACATAACAATTTGAGTTGTTTGAAAGTGAAATTGGGAAATGGTAAGTAAATATTACATTTCTGTAATTTAAACTAGATTTAATTACAAGAAAAATAAGTAGAGTATCTCTAGATTTTCTTGAAATTTTCTTAAAGACAGCAAGCCTTTCTTTTGCACCCGTTATGCATCTTATTTTTTAGACTTTTCCCTGCTTCAACTCTGACCTTTTTTCCTTCTCCAACCTAATTGAAATGCATTGTGGCATAAATATGAAATCTTCTAATTGGCTGCGATCGCTGTTGCCTTGGCTCTTGGCCTTTTTGTATACATTTTTTTCTTTGCTATTGGCTGTTGGCACGTTGTCTGGCATGCAGCATTCGATCAGGCGGCTGTAGTTTCCCCCTTCAGCATGCACTTCCTTTTTGGGGGCTCATAGAAATTTTCTTTATAAATCAGTTGTTGGGGCCTGCAAGTTGCGCTATGTTGTTTTGCGGTTGTTCGAACGCCGAGAGAGAGAGCACAGGCAGTACAAGCCAAGTACAAAGCAAGTTGTTAAAATTCCTGTTTAAAGTTTTGTACGCACATGCAACCCTCGGGCCCCTCTGGATCCCCTTTGGGCCCTCCATCCGGCAGAAACTTCAAAGGAAGCTGCTGCTTTTGCTGCTGCATGTTTGCATTAAAGACGCATTTTGTTTGCCCAGCAGAGATCCCAGCCAAGACCGACTACGACGACGACGACGACGATGATGATGAGGACGTCCGCAGCGTGTTAGAATACACAACATGTAAGCCAACAAAACAGTTGGAGCCACTCATAATCAGGTTTTAGCCACGATCCACGAGGCCGCAGCAGCAGCCTGAGCCCGGGATTCGATTCGAGAGCCTTAGCCGATGCCCAAAGGGAGTGAGCAGCATACGGCGTCGGCGGCTCCAGCTACAGCTTCGGGTTGAGCCTCAGCCTGAGCTTATTGCCTGCACATGATTGCACAAAAGAACAGCAGCGACTAGGAGGCACAGTGGGTTGAGATAGTGTGTCTAAATATTATAAATATAATTTTTAGAAATAATTTAGAGGCTTGCTAAACATCTAAGAAGTTTGAGCAAAGGTTCTAACCAACATTTCAGCTTTGAAAGCTAAATTAAAATAAAGCCTCATTAAGCCTTAGCTATTCCAGATTTTTTCTTAAATTTTTAAATATTTCATTTATATTTTCCTGTATCTCTCTTATTTTCCCTTGACCCACAGTCTCACATTGGCCCATAGCCTTGCTCTCAGGTGGGCTAAAGCCAAAGCCAAAGAGTCGCGTCTGGGGCGTAGACGCTTTTGGCCAGCTTGGGCTAACTAAACAATTATGGCCACGGCTCTATGCGATCGCTGTGGATGTGGATGTGGATGTGGATGATGATGATGATGAGTGCGCAGGGATGAGAGGATGAAAACACACAAGGAAGGAGCTGCTGCGGCAGCGGCACATCCTCCGCTCGTCCATCTAACTATCCGCATATCTATGCATCTATACTTATTTGTATTATTATTTTGCTTTGTCTTCCCTCTTGTTCAGTGTATACGTTTTCTCAGCTGCCACTACACGAGAAGAAATATGGCCGGAGATATCTAAGAGATACTTTTTTTATAAATACATAAAGAGGTAATAGATACAAAGATATAAATATGAGTATTTATATTCTCATAATTTTCTTTTCAAAAATTAAATTTTTAATATATTTTCAAAAGTATATTTTAACTTCTCAATAAATTTTGAATTTATTTACTAATTATTCTCTTTATTTTCCTCTGTACTTTCCTTTGCTTGTTTTAGGTTCATCTTGCTTTCTGTTGATTTTTATTTGCTTTTTTTGCTATTGTTGGTTTTCGGTTTTATTTATAGTTAGTTTGGTTTTAACGCTTGCTTGTTTAGCTCGCTTGGTTGGCCTCTATCCCTACTCCAGCCCACCCTCCTCCTCCTCCTTATGCTGCTTATGATGCCTGCGAGCTTAAAATCGTCATAAATGCATGGTTACCCACACACAACAACACACACACACGGCACACCGCACATCAGAAACAGTACAAAACACAAACACACACAACAAGACTGCAGACTGCAGAGGACGCATTTTGGCCAGGCAAGGGTAATTGCATCTCCGAGGGCCGCTCGAAGAGTTTAACTCTACGCCAGCGTATCTCAAGGATCTCGAGTATCTCAATCCAACTCACGGTTTGACCCACCCCCACACACACACATCCCTCTGTGTCTGTCATTCATATGAAAAAGGCAAAAATGCTGGCGAGTTTTATGTGATTTAGTTTTTTTATTTTTATGATATTCGAGTGGCTTTTACTCAGTTTTGTTTTTTGAGAATTTTTTAAAGAATTTATGAAAGGGAAAATAGGTCTTGAAAGATTCTAAAAGCTCTTGAATCTAGTTTTCAACTTAAAATAAAATATAATTTTAGTTAAATTAGTTAAAAGAGATTTAAAAAATATTTATTGGCTCTAAGTTCTCCTAGGGTATTCCCCTCTTCGTTACTCTGTAAATTTCCCTTTTCCCTGCCTGCAATACCAGGTTTTTGTTGCGGTTTTCACGTGTTGCTATTTCTGCTCAGTTTTTTTTCCTGCTTCTTGGCAGAGCAGCAATTTGCTCTTGTTTTTATTGTGACTACTGGCTGGCAGAGCCATGAATAAGCAGCATCAACGAAAATAAAAATATAAACAAAACCCACTAGCTGCTGCAGCCACATATTCGCCATCTTCTGTTGCTGCTGCTGCCGGCGATTTGTGTGCTAATAATTCAGCATTTGTTTCAATTTTTTCCCTTTTGTGTATGTTTTTTTTGTACATTTTTTGTGGTTCTATGTTAGCTACTTCTTTTCGCTTTTGCTGCCTTTGCCATTTCTATTTATTTATGTTTTTTTCGCTATTTTTTGTTTGTATTTTCTACAGTTTTTTTTTTGGGCTTTAGTTTGCCTGCTCAAACATTGTAAATTATTTGCTGGTAGCCATACACATAAATACAGATACAATTTATCAACTCGGATGAGTTAGAGCTTAGCACGGCCTGTGTTTATCTATCTTTTGTTGGATTTTGTCTCTTTTTTCCCCTCTTTTTTTGTAACATTTGTTTTTATTTACAGCTTTGGCTCGTTTATCAAAAGTTTGAGCCTCCTAGATGGGGGGACATCATCACTTAATAATATTGACACTTCTTTGGGACCAACAGTGGGTATAGAATTCCAAAAGCGATGATTACGCTTACGAGCTGAAAACGACAGCTGAGATACAGATACACAGATACAGATACGGCTACACAATCACAAAATTAAGTGATTATGTTAACCGGTCTCTCTCTCGCTCGGTTTCTTGCCATTATTCGTTCACCAAAACACAAATTTACATCAAAATTAACTTGTTATGTGCCCAACAAAAACAAGAACCACAAAGACACAACAACCTGAAACCGAAACTCGGCTCCAAGCTGACAGCCAGCCTCTTCAGATCTCCATCCTCAGCTCCAGTTCTTCAGCTCTTGAGCTCTTCTCTCACCCAGCCAATCTTGTATAATTTCGAAATTAGAGCTCATCATCAGCCCATATCAAAGTCGTTCTTTCTTCTGATTTTCTTGTGGGATAAATCGAAGAAATATCTCCCAACACAGCATACTTTGTATCGTCGGAACACATTATAGTTGAAATTAGCTTAATTTGCATTATTTTTGATTAGCTGAATGTGTCCGAATGGCCATAGAAATGGCTTATGATTGGCTAAAACACATAAATACTCTGAATTTATATGTTTCATTAAAGGAACTTGACTTGGAATTTACATTTTTGGCAGAAAACTTATCTTGATATAAGATTTTTGGTGGGACTTTTTTAAAGTTCTTATTAAAACTTTATGGTGTGGAATTTATTTACAAGTTCTAGATAAGATTACATATATTTAAAATTAGCGGAATGTGTAAAATAAAAATAGAATTGATATAACAGAAGATAAAGTTTACAAATAGTTTAAAATGGTATAGTTTATTAAAGGAACTTCAGGAATACTAATAGATTTCTTAAGACAAACTTATCTAGATTTGTTTTAAAATTATTTTATGGTAAAGATTATATTTAGAATTCACAGATTAGTTAGGAATTAGTAATATTTGCATGCTTATTAAATAGCTAATTAGGTTTAAGATTAAGATAAGTTAATTATTATTTAGCTTTCTATTCAATTAAGTCACATAACTTATAACTATCCTACTAAACGAACTCAAAATCAAACTCTCCTTTAATTAGATTTCCCAAAAACCAGCAACGTCATGATATACTCTTGGCTCTTATAGTATTATTTGGCCATAAGCACGTGTAATTAATATTTAAGCCAAGTGGGCAAGTTCAAGGAACCAACTTTTTGGCAGCTGCAACTATACACACATTACGTATATTACGCATACGCCTGGTGTAGCAGGCAAAAGTTTCAATTAAGTGGCAAAGTTCAATTCCCCCAACTCTCCCGTCTCCTACCGTCTGGCTTATATAAATTATATACGAATATATATGAGCAAACTCAGCTAAATCTATCAGCATAATGGCTGGCAGATAATAGAAATCTCTAATTAAGGCCTCGACAATAGTTGACAAGCGTCCCTTGCCACTAAGCGGCTCACTCTCTCGCCCCAGACATCAAGATCTGGGCAAACAAAGGTGTCTGGCTTGGTCTGGTCTGGTCTAGAGGGAGTTTGTTCCAGCAGCAGAGTCAACGATATCACCCTCGTCCAGGCTTATTTCATTCATGTTTTTTGTTTTTTACTAGCAGCACACATGCGAGGGAAAAATGTTACAAAAAAAAGAAAGAAAGGGTTGCCATTAACCACCGAACCCACACGTCGGATTCTGTGGGGGAACAAACACTTGTGAGGGTCTCAAGTTCAAGTGCAGGC
Organism: Drosophila bocki; assembly: GCA_008042715.1. Taxonomy (NCBI): domain Eukaryota; kingdom Metazoa; phylum Arthropoda; class Insecta; order Diptera; family Drosophilidae; genus Drosophila; species Drosophila bocki. Next base: position 179,180 of record VNJY01005467.1, read on the forward strand.
TGGCGGAGCTTCTCCATCTTGGGCTTCCTTCCGCCTGCAGTCTAGACTCCGCTCTTCTAGACTCCAGACACGGGGACACAGACACAGACCCAGACTCGAGTAGCCGAGCAAAGACAATCGGCCAGCGAAATTTGAATAAACATTAGAACAAATGGCCATAGAAAGAACGAAACATGAAAGATACATGGGAACAGTGAATGCTGGATATAAAGAACTGTTAAAGAAATGGTTTTAAGAAGGTTTCTTTTAGATATTTATAATAAATATTTCATATATTTATAATAAAGAAGTGATAAATACTTATGAAATCACGGTTTATCTATAAGTTACTATAAAATATTATGGTTTATCTATAAAATACTATAAGATTCTATTATCTTTTTATATTGAAGCTTATGGATACATTTATAAATCCTTATATAATAAATATGTATCTTTAAGAAATTTTGTATTATAATATTAATAAGCTACCTTTCTATATTTTGTTCTTAGTCTACCAAACTCCACTGTATTTATGCAAAATCCCCTTGAGAGTGCGAATTATAATAGCCATGGGGTTCATAAATTAAAAATCTTCGGCCGACAAAGACATCAGCGTTGAGAGTTCGTTTGCTTATTTAAATCTGGTTTACAAAAAATTTAGCTTCGATTTGGTGGCGACCGTGTACGTGTTGCAAATATGTTTTCAAAATCTAAAAAATTTGTTAAACGGAAGTCGCCAGCAGTTAAGCAAATGTTCAAGAGTTCAGAGTTAAAAGTTTAAAAGGGCAGCTGCTTATCGAGGTGTTTCTCAGCCGTCTGACCTTGTGCTGATTTTCTTTTACACCATTTTATATATATTTTTTGTATACATATTTTCTTTATTTTATTTTTTTTTTGTATAATGTTTATGCTTGTTGCAGCAAGAAACATTGTAAAAGGGAGATAGCTTGTTTTTGTTTTTTTGTGTCGTGTAAATTGTGTACGGAAAAACAAAGTTTTGGCAAAGAAGAAAAGTTTTGTCACTTTGTTAGCTTGTTTTTGGACATTTCAGCACGTTTAAACTAAGGGCTCTTTCTGTCTCTCCCAACAGCATAATCTCACATTGCCTAGATAAACAATTATGGGAATAGTTTAGATAGGAGCTTAAGCTGCTATCTTTCGGTTTGATTTATGGCAGTGAGGAAAAGTCAGCTATGGCTGATATTGAGATTAATTGGATATTATAGAGGGGATAATTATTCAAATGGGTTGTCTTGCTCAGAAGTTAGATAAGAACAACAATTAAATACAAATATATTATTAAGGAAGTAAATGCAAAACCTTATTTTTCTAATTGCAAATCAAATATTCAAAGGTTTTTTAAAGTTTATTTATCAAATTAATTCATTTATTTATTTTTAAAGAAAGATTTTCATGAAGTAATTCAATCTTTGAGACATTAATTATATTTTTTAATTATTTTCAAGGTCAAATTAATAAAATCTTAAGCCATTTTTAAGCGAGTCTTTTAAAATCTCTTCTAAAATATATTAAATTATCTTAATAAACCATTGTTTAATGACTCACTGTAAAAACCAACTCTCTAAGTCCCATTAAAAGTATCTTTACAACTCTATACTAATATCTTTAAGCTCTTAGACTCAATGCCAAGTGGCTTGTACTTCGCAGCTTTGATTACCAACCGCAAATAGAGCAACTAATGTCAATGTAAATCACCTGTTAAGTTTGCCCGCTCATTATCCACCATATTACAACCCAAAAAAAACCAACTTGGCGAAAAAAAAACGCCAAGAAATGTAAACAAAAGTCGGGCCATTAAATCACGCCCTTGTAAACTGCGGCTTAATCGGATGTGCGTAGTCATTCGGATGTTGGCCTAGTTAATAATGCATTAGGCCAACATCACACACACTCGACATGTAAAACGCCAGTTGAATTGTCAATTTATACGAAAATTGTCAACAATTAACATTTAACGCACACAACACACACACAAGACACGCCAAGTGGAGCGATTCCAGCCAGTCCGATAAGGCCAAAACGCTGTCAACTGTCAAATTTAATCATACTATAAAACGCGGGCCATAAAAAGCCAGGCTACAGACGAGATGCGAGAGATGCAAAGCAATAAACAAACATCGAGAAAAATACAAACAACAAATACAGCAACACAAAAGAAACGCCAACAATTTCAAACCGACGGACTGACATTATTTTGGCATGTTTTGAGGCTTGTGACAAACGCCTGCTTGAGTTTCTTTTTTGCTGTTTAATTTTTTTTTGTTTTTTTTTCGGTGTCAGTGTCGTTATCGTGTGAATTTTTTTAGATTATAGTGAAAGTTCTAAAAAAGCAAGCAAATTTAACTTGAAAATTCAGTTCTTGCTTTGAAATGCATCCAAGAACGGGTAAGCATTTTATAAGATTTTGATCATTTTATATGATCTTTTTTTTTGGGAAAATCAAATCAAAGAATATATCATAACTTGGCCAAAAATCTATTAATTTCAATCTGGAAAGCTTTAATCTGCTAGATTTTCGTGGGTTAAAAAATCTGCTTACCTAAATTTAAGTTTTTAAAAATTAAATTTTTGGTCAATTTTTCACAATTTTATTATTGTACAATTTTGAAAAAAAATGAAAATAAAAATTTTTTGCCGGACTTGTCTAGAAAGACTCGGCTGATAATGCTGATCAAGAATATATATGATTTATAGGGTCGGAAATGACTCCTTCACTGCGTTTTAAGCATCTGACTGAAATAGTAAAACCCAAAAAAGCTAAAAAAATTAATAATTGCTTTAGGAGTTTTAAGAATTAGGTCCTAAGATAACCTCGAGACACTTATTAGTATTTAATATATTATGTTTAATATTTATTTATTAATCTAAAGGTAACTATTAGACCTTCGGCTTAAATATTAATATAAATATATTAAAATAATATATAATTAAAGCTTTGCTTAAGCTTTTCGATTTTCAATTTTTAATTCAAGAAATTATATAGATGAAGAATTTTAGAAACTAATGCATTTTCAATTCAAAATTCAATTCCAAAAGCATCAATAATTGCCACATAAAATAAACACAAATCCCCTCCTAGAATTCATTTTATTCCATTTCTAATTCTATTCTAATTATTTTCCATATAAAACAATGGAATTTCCCTAGTTGCAGTTGGCTAATTAGCCAAGGCCCCGACCCCTTTGCATTCACCTACCTGGGCCAGTAGTTGTTGTGTTTGCTAGTTAGTCTATATGGCAAATGGCAGTCAACTTCCGTTTCCGGTGTCCGTTTGGCAGCCAAGTATCCAATTAGATTTGTTTTTTTTTTCTTTCTTTTTTTCAGTCAGCTGCGCAGGCGTCACAGCGAAAAGTAGGGAAAACTCAACGACGAAATTTTCGCCACACAAATTTATTATTTATTATTTATTTTTGTTGCTGCTGCAATCTGCACTGTTTATGAATTTTTAATTCAAATATATGACAGGCAGATGGATTTAAATATTTCATTTGCTGTGCAATATTAATTAATAATTGATTTATTATTTATTTATATAGACTTTGCATAGAACTTTTCTCTTTGGCACTTTTTGAAATGGGTTTTAAAACAAAACTATGTGTGTGTAAGTGTAGATGCAGGCACTTGAGAGCACAAAATAAGCACAGAATTTGTATGATTTTTATTTGAAATTTTGTTTTGCTGTAAAAACCATTCCCGGCGTTTTGGTTAAATTTCGCGAAAATCTCGCCAACGGAAAGCGCATGCAGGCGGCCGCGAAAATGCGTTTGAACGAACGTCAGAAAGCGCTCAACTTGAACTGAACAAAAGTATCTTGAACCGCTGCGAACGTATCTCAATCTGCGCTGCGCCAGCATAAGCGGCGACTGCGCTGCTGGCGTCGACGCAGGCAGCACAACATTGCTGTAGGTTTGTTTCGATTCCATAAAGGGGAATGTTTTGACCAATGAAACACACGCAATCTCATTTTATTCCCATTCACTCACTCGAAAACCTGCTTGCGCACAACAGTGCTGCCATTATGAGATACACTCACTCGTTTGTTGAGTATTTTGAGTGAATAACCATGTCTTTTCCCTAAATTCATATATTAATTTGTTAATAACAAATATATTTATGGGTTAGTATTTTATTGTAAAATTTTAAAATATTTTTTGGCCTTTCTTAAGGCCTGTTTTCGAGTATAGAAATATTTGGTTGATTAATTGTGGCTGCACTGACTGGCGCTCTTATGAGTCGAGTGGAACGCCTTGAAATGAAACGAGTCGAGTGAATAACTGGTTTCGTTTCGAGTGAATTTCGAGTTAATTACTCAATTATGCTGTTCTACGCTGTTAAAAAAGGAGTGTGGGTAGGATAACAATTTTAAAAAGGTTTTATAAATATAAAAAAAATATTTTAAACAAAGGTAAAATATATTCAAAGTAGTTTTTAAATTTTTGCTTACGATTAATGAATATAATTTAATGTTTTGGTATTGAAAGAAGACTTAAAAAAAAAGTAATTCAATTTTGAAGCCTTAAATAAATTATTAGAAATGGTAATAAATATTAAAAAACTTTTCTAGGCAAATAATTAGTTGCTTTAAGGATTGAAGCGTTTTTTAATAAAAATGTTTATATTTTTAATTGAAATTTTCCTTAAAACAACTTTATTTCGTTTATAAATCACAAATTTTTAATAGTTTTATTAACAAACATTTATTTATTAATTAATTAACATTATTTAAAGCAATGTTTCAAGGCAAATAATAATTTTTTAAACTACTAAAACCCATCCTAAGTGCCTTTATATATAATTTCTATCAGTGTACCCCGAAATAGGCACGTATCGCGACTCCAGTTTGATATGTGTGCCTGCAATTTAGTAGTTTGCCTATATATATATTTTTTGTTTTACAAATTTATTGTTTTTTATCGGCCAGAGTTCACAGGTAGAAGGCAATTGAGATTTTTCATTTCTTTACCAGTCTTTTGGCGCTGGGGATTTATGGCTTGAATCTCTGATGGGGCTGAGGCGTCAATTTGATGAGCGTGTGAAATGGCTGGGCATCGTAGGGATCTGAAAGATATACTATCCATGTATAGAGACACTCTCCGCTGTCGGATCCCAACGTGAGCAGGTGGACTCTAATTGGGTTGAGCAACGGATGTGACCTCCAATCAACTAGAAATTTTTGGGAGATGATTACACGTTTAGAAAAATTAATCAACATCTAATAAGAGTTTTTAAATATGTTTTAATATTTAAAATAATATTTAAATAAATTCTTGTAATAATCGAAATTACAATTGATCTATGTTTGATTTTATTTCTATTACAATTACATTTAAAGCCTTTATTCAATTTTAATTTTAAAATGTTATATTTAAATCCCAATTTAATAACCCTTTTCCCTAAAAATATTGCAAATTTCGCTGCTGCAAATTACTTCACAACCCTCAAACATTCATAAATATTTATGTGACTAACTCTCTAGGTCCTACCAATTTTTCCGAGAACTCCTCTTTCTCTCCCTGGCACTTGCCTCTTGCTAATTTAGTGTTTCTACTCAAATTCTTTCACTTTGCCAATTTGCTACGGTACTTTTTCCAGCTCAAAGCATCAGCTGAAAGCCAGGCTTCAGTCAAACTTCAGCCTGAGGGAAAACTACCAAAAGCAAACATATTTATGCGAGGCAACGTGGCCGGAGCACTTCAAGGCGATGCCGCAAAGTGGCGACGAGTGCGAGTGCCACAGCGAGTATCTGTGACAAGTGTCTTTCATTAGCATAAGTAAATCTCCTCGAAAATCCTCAAATTTATTTGTCAACACTTGACAATTTCATTGTTGACGTCCACAGAAGGGGCGCAGCTGTAACATCTACCCGGCAAATCATGATTTGTGTCTTGCATGTGTCAAGCCTCCCAGCTATTGGTTAAAAAAAAATCAAAGAGAAACTGGCCAAGACAATGGCAGTGGTCACAGGCAGATGCAGATGCAGAGATGGAGCTCCCAACTCTGGCTTAAATCAAAGACAAATATTTAACAACAAACACTGAAATCTCTTTGGCTTTTACTATGCCAAAAGAAAGAGAAAAGTTTAAAGTTAGGAGAGTATCGAATTGTGAAGTATTCTTTTTTGCTCGTTTTGGCACACATTTTGTGCAGTTGAGCTTTATGGCCATGTTTGGGTTGTAAAATATTTTATGTCATATTTTTATGGCCGTATCAAAGTTTTCCATTAGGACTTGAGCATATATGTTTATAATTTATGCTTAGTACCGAGATGACTAAACGAATTGCACAAGATTCATTAAGGATTTAGTGCGGCCACGGTGAATGGAAATCGATTTGAAGCTCAGAAATTCCTGAATAAATATATTTATGGCCAGAGTCTGGATTAAGATTGGTAGATAAATCTTAGAGGAGGATTAATATTTATAAACTATTCATCTGGGATTAGTTTTTCTTGGTAAAAGAGGTCCCATCATTTGCTGCTTCTTTCAGAAAGTAAAATATATTTCCCTTGCTCTTCGTTTTCCCTTGCTTTCCTATTAGTTTTCCAACTTGGCCTTGGCTAATTGCCCTACTGGCACATCCTGGCAGTCGAGACAAAAGCCAACTAGACCAACTCAATGGGTTTTTGGGGGACTTCCTTATCTGGCTTATCGCCCCCTGTGTCAATGTCGTCATTTCTGGCTAAAAGTCTGAATGTCTGGTGGAGCTCCGTTCGGGTCTTGTCTTGGTCGTCATCGTCATGGCGGCATTATGGCCAACACTTCATTACCAACAAAGCCATTGCCATTCATTAACAGCTGCGGCTTTGTGGACCTGGCTCGCTGGCTTCGTCTCTTGGCCGGGTTGCTTTGAGTTTCTGCTGTCGCCGCAGTAAAAGTTGGCAACGGTTTACTGCAGGTCTCGTGGCGGGTCTTTTCTTTGCCTCCCATAATGCCAACGTAATCTCAAATTACTGCAAATTTTCGCTGCTCACCTTTTATGCGCTTATTTATTTTATTGTGCATCTTCATTGCACTTTTTGTGTGCAGGCAAAAGCCCATCTGCATTCCCATCGGAATCGGAATAGGGGATGGGCGATGGAGAGAGGAAATCGGAAATGTAGAAAAAATCGACAAATATCGAAGGTGGGTTCAATAAATTGTAATTTATGATTAAATATTAATACAATAATTTTTACCAAATATTTAAGTAAATATTTATTTAAATTAGGATATCTCTTCCTCTCTAAACTTAGATGAATATATCTAGAAAATCGATTTAATTCGATTATAAATCGTTACTTTTACCATCTCTAATTGGAATCTCCCGCTTACTTCGGACCGAGTCGTTGTAAATCTTGTATTATTTTGATTGTTGCGCAGTTTTATTGTTGCCTCCAATAATCTGGCTTTATGCTGCTACCAATAAGCACCGCAGAAGCGCATTTCCGCAATTTTCCGCAGATTTCCAGGCGCCTTTGGCTGCAGCGAAGACGAAGACAACGACGACAGGTGCACAAATGCTACCCAGAATGGCCGTTTGATTGAGCTTCCCCCCTGATGTACTTAATGATTTGTTTAACTCCCTAGAAAGAAAACTGAAAAAAAAGAGAAGAGGGGAAGTACCAAGCTCAGTCCGCAGGCAAATGCCGTTGAGGCGGGTTTATCACCGCGATAAGCACATAAATAATGAAAGTTTTTGCTGGCCATAAACACGGTGGATGAGTCGGCAAAGTCAGCAAAGTTTTTTGCTATTTACACAAGGGAAAATATTAACCATTTGAACTTGGGTAGTTAACAAGTTTTAATGCGTTAAGGATACGTCAGAAGCTGGACTTACATTTTATTATTACATTTATGATGTATCCTAGAAGGAATATCTAAAATATTTCAATATTTATTAGATCTATTTTCATTTACTCCAAATATAATAAGCCCGAAATTTTCTCAAAGTGCACTAAACTCTTTAGGAAATTGATTTCTGTTGCTTTCACTTTAAAGATGTTAAGGAATTACTGCCAAAGAGGAAGCCTTGAGGCTCCTCAACTCCTCAATTCATTGGACTGCCTCCTTTGCATTTCTGATTTATCAAATAATTTCTATTTAAATAGATTGTCCCCATTTTTTTCTTCTGCCACCTGCTCTCGCACCTGTTCCATTGCATTTGTCCTAAGCCAGGCAAAACCAAATTAGGACTTGTGACAATTGCTATACATACATCATCATCATCGGGCAGCACTTTAATTGTGCCTGGCACTCAATCTTTCAATCACGCCAGCCGCGGGAATCGGCGAGGGGCCGCTATGCGGATTACATGCGGCCGACTGGACTGGACTTGAGGATGGAGGATGTAGCGGCTGCCAGGCAATATAATCTATATAATCATAAGAGCGGTCCATGTTGTAACATGGCTGCAGCACCCCCCCCTCGCTCCGCCAGAAGCCTCACGCATTTGCGACATGTTGTCAACTCGAATTGCGTTCGACTGATTGAAGGCAGCCAGCCAGCCGGCCAAAGACCATCCTATTCCATCCCATAAGATCCAAGTCTGTTCGGTTTATAGTCATCCTGAATCAAACCTATGTTACACAAAGAAAAATTGGGCTTTAAAGATATTTTCAAGGATTTTTATGGGAATTTAAAGACATTATATGGTTCTGTGAACTTATTTGTAGTATTTTCTTTGAACTGTAAACTTTATCTATTATTTAAATATTTTTCCAGTATTTTTAATGTTTTTTTTTTTAAATAAAACTGTTTTATAAGTGCATTCCCATCTCCATCGCTCAGCCATGGACAAGTTGATGGGCCAAAGCCAAAGCCGCGGCCCAAAGTCGGTTTACAATGTAGCCAAGTGGCCAAGCATTGCGCCTGGACTCCCAAGGAACTCTTCTCTTCGCCACCAGACAGGTTTGTCGCCTGTCGCCAATGGAGAGGAGATGGGAACGGATCTGGGAGTTGGAGTCGCAGATGGAGCTAAAGTTAGAGCCGCAGCTGGAAGAAGACTTAGCCGGGCCAAAGAAGAGGATTCCATGTTTTTGGGTAGGCGTCGCGCAGATTGATCAACAGACCAGGACGTTTGTCTAAGACTTGGCCTGCCTTGTTTACGTTTTAGGGTTTGCACTGTCATGGATGAAGAGCAAGTAAAAAATCAGGAGGGGATTTAGTTACTAAGAGGGTATGAAATGTGATGGAATTTTTGGAGATTTTTAAAAACATTCCTGAAAATTGTAAAATTTATTTTTGGAGATCATACTAAACTCTAGACTCAAATAAATAAATTTATAACTAATATTTTTTAATTCAAATCAAGCTTAATATTATCTAAATGAAGATAGGAATATTTTAGAATTTCTAGAATATTTTATAACCCTTCTATAACACCCCTCTTAATCCCAATCCGCTCCTGTCACCTGCTCCACCTTTCTGGCTTCGCCGGCATTTAAAGTAATTTCGCCATCAATCTTTCACTTTTGCACTCGTTTCGGACAGAGTCGCTCCTCTCGTTGGTCATCTGCCCGAGTCACTTAGTTTGAGGAATTGCCAGCGTCAGAGGCAGAGTCCCATCCAGGTTCCGTCCAGAGTTACCCATTCCTCGGAATGACCTTGTCCGCAATGATGTTGATGTTGTCGTCGTCGTCGTGCGTTCTGCCCACTCACCTGCGGAGAGTCCCTGCATGCGTAAAGTTTATTTTGATCTTGGTGTCGTCTCCGCGATTTGCATAACTTGTCAGGCCCATCCTCTCGAGAGCGAGAGATCCCAGGGAGGAGCTGCGGCGGGGTCCATTGTCAGTATCAATAAATATCAACGCGCCAACTGAGCGACAACTTCTTCTTCGGCGAGAAGCAAGAGCCTGATTCCATTTGGCAGTGATGAGTGCCAGTCCTTTCATGAACATTTTGCTATTTTATGCACACCGATATAAATGATCTTTTAATTAATATCACTTTAGATAGTCCACAAATTGATGGAGCATTCTTATTATGCAAAGTGATGTTTACGATTATTACTACCAAAGGGTGGATCCTTGTCCCAGTCCCAGTCGGAGTTCCAGTGCAAGTCCCAGTCCAAGTACCAGTTTCAGTTTTCGTTTTCAGCTCCACTTGGGTTTGGCTTTAAATATTTTTAATGACACCGCGTCGGGATTAGGGCCGTTCGATCTCGGGTAAAAGTTGATCCGACAACTTGGCCTAGGCCTAGGCTTAGGCGCAGTGCCAGTGCTGAGCTGCTGCCAATGATAATCGGATCAGATTACCATTCAGATAATGCTAAAAGCTTTTCGCAATTTGCACTACAAATTTGTTTAGCAACCGGGCCGCGATTTGAACAAAGTTATTTTGCACTTAACATCCGAGGACAGTTGTCGGGGATAGTACCTATCAAAAGAGTTAGTATATCCTTTTATCTGGAGAGAAAACAAAGTTTTTTAGTGTTTTATTATAGAAAGGCATTAATTTTATTTAAAATATTCAAAGATTTTACTGATTTTTCTCTTGTTATTTTCTGTTTTAATGTAATTAATAATTTTCCATACTTTTCTAATTTTAAAGTATTTTCAATGAAATATTTACATTCTGTTGAATATTTAAAATTTTTCTGTTTGTTTTTCCCTTTAATAATTTTTTTGTAGGCTAATATGCTTTCTTATCAATCGTATTTAAATATTTTACTTTAAGATTCTCCTTATTTTTTTCATTTAAAATATGTTTATTTAGATTTTTCATTATTTTTTAATTTCAAAATATTTTTTTTTTGTATATCCTTTTATATCTTTTCTCGTTTGATAATTTTCCAATATTTATATTTATCGTTTTTATTAGCTTTCTGATTTTTAAACATCTCCCTTTTTCCCTTTACCATTAACTTTCTGTTCAGAATTTCTCTTTCATTTTTCCCACATAACTTGAGAGCTTTTTCCATATACATTTTTATCCAAAGCAGCCGCGATAAAGATCGCAAATGGAATGCAGACGCCGCTATTTCGGAAAATGAAGTCATTAAATGCTATTACAAAGCGTAATTGTTCACAAATTATACAGGAGAGCGGGGAACGAACTTCCTATATACATATACCCTTTTCTTGAACCGAAACAATGTGCGCATTACACCACTTGGGTATCTTAATTATAGGCCTAGGAGTGCCATACCAGAAACCGGGGCCACGAGAGGGGCAAACTCACCTGGCGCACCTGTCATATCTGGCTGGCTGGCTGGCTTTCGTTGAGAAAAACAAGTGCAAATGAGTGACACTTGCGGTTTACTTCTTTCTTAAGGAATTTACATAATTTTTCTCACTTTTATGTAAAGAGAAAATATTGCAAAATATTATAATTAAGTTTGAAAACCGTTAAGCAGAAAGTTTGACTTTAAAACATTATTGTGATAACTAAGATTTTGATAATGTTATACCATATATGTATACTGCCTACTTCAAAAGCCTAAAATATAGTATTTTCTACATTATTTAATTCCTTTTATAATTTAAAACCCATTAATTTTCTCTCTGTACTCAAAGTACCCCCATTACAACACTCCCTTCGACTCATATGGCTGGTAATTTGGTCTCCGAGCCCGAACAAATGCTGGTTAATATTCAATTTATTACAAATCATCATCGCCTCCATTTAAGGTTTGCTACTTACAACTGGCGGAGTCGTCGCTTCCCTTCAAGTTGAACTCTCAACTGTGACGATGCTCCAGCTCCGCGATGTAAGTAGTCCGATTTTTTTCTGCCAACTCATCGGCAAATGGTTCGAGGGAACTTCCTGACAAACGCGGGCGGGAAATACTGCTCCGAATACAAATACAAACTCCGGCGGAAATTGTGTCATGATTATAGACTAAAGCGCCCATTTAGTTACGCCTTATTATTTCCAATTCCTTGTGGGTCTGCCTTTGCATTGAACCCGGCATAATTGAAGTTGTGTGTGGAAATGACTTGGATCTTTTTGCTGTCTAATCTCTTCATTATGAGTACTCACTGAGGCTTAATTTGGTTTCGATACGTTGTCTATTCTTGGCCTGACTTTGTTGGCTGTGTGGAGTTTGGTAATTGGTTTGGTTAATTAACTAAACTTGGCCAGAATTGGTGGCTATTTTAGATGATCTTTTATATCAGCTAAGCGGTATAGGGTTTTTATTAGGAGATCCATCAACTGAGCAGAGAGATATGGGTATGAAAACTTGTATTATTGTAGAATTAACTATACAGTTTTTCCTCTGAGCTCAATTGCTATTTATTAACCATCTTGGCCTAACCATTCCAGCTCATCAATAGTCCAGCAGGCGTTTCATAACCCGTTAAGGAAGCCGCAGCCAGACTGAGGATGATGGCCACAGAATTAATCAACACGAAATGAAGAATTCTGATGTGTGGCACTTGCTCCTAAGCTTTTCCCATCAATTAAATGCCCGGGCTACTGCCAGGAATCTCTTTCTCTCTCTAGAAACGGCACATTGTCTTAGCCAAATTAAAATGGCCAACACCTGGCCAGACTCTTTCTCTCTCTCTGATTTTTTCGGTGCGCATGCGGAAGCGTTTTTCGCGTCATTTTTCATGCTGAAATTTAATAAAGAAAATTAATTTGTGGACATTTGACTCGAGGCGAGACACAAAATACAACGGCAACTAAAAAATAAAGAAGAGAAGCTGGCGCGAATCCCCAAGTAAGACCCTCTCAAACGCAGACTTTGATCGATGGCACTCATGATGCTGCAGGCGAGCTTCCATTCCAGCCGAGAGCCACCTCAAGCCACCTCAAGCCACCGCGATCCAGCCGCCAATCTCCCCCAGTTCCGACGACAAATTCAACTTGGTGAATATGCCTTGGCCCAGTGCATCTATCTGCATCTGGGCAGCCTCGAACTTGGAGCCAGGAACCTGCAACGGGTGCCGCATGAGTTGCAAGTTAGCGCAATTAATTTATTTCAACACGAATTTAACTCTCATCGGGCCCCAGCTCAGCTCACTTCATTTCACTTCACTTCACTGCACTTCATTCCCAATGCGTTTTACATCATTCTTACGACCGCGAGGAGGCGCAGACTTAGCATTTATATTGTAAAAATTTTGTCGTTACCTTATCTAAATATGGCCATTGCATATAAAGACCCGCCATCCGCGAGGGCAGCTGCGAGCAGTGAGAAGCGAGCCACAGGATCCAATGTCTGCACTCTAGAGTGCGCTTGAAAAGACACTGAAAAGAAACTAGGATTAATTGGGGAATTCTAGGCATAAATGGGGAATTTAATGGATTTTATTTTGTTTAAAAATTAAATTTAAATTGAATATTTTAATACCATTCCAAAGATTTTTATTCCAAGAGTCAGAGAAATATTTTTTTCATCAGGGAAAAATAATTCTCCTTCTGTAAATATACTTATTCCCTATTTATTACTCTCTCCAGAATTTATTAAATGAGTTTTTTTGTAATTAAAATATTTTCTTAACCAAACTATCTACCATTTTCTCACAGTGTCCCCTGTCATCCGATGCTGCGTCACTCATTTTTGCACAGTCCATTAGTTCGCGGATGCAGTCGGCGCTGAAGGTTGTTCCTGCCGTTGTTCTCGTGGCCGCCGTCCATGTCTACCGGTTTGACAGTCGCTCACTCGCAGTTCCACCAGTCCCGTTCCCGAGACCAAGACCCATTCCCATTCCCAGTCCAAGTCTCACTCCCAGTCAGCAGTTTTCCAGCTCCATTAGGTGCTGCCCCCTCTGTAGATGGCGGCTTGTAAGCGGTTCCTGCTGGGTTTATTTTAAGCCCTTCTGGGCGCGTCCTTACCAAGGGCTAGGAACTACTCGCTGTCCCCCCCTCCACCTCCTTTTGTATGTAATTTTCGGTTATGCCAAGTAATTTGAGATCGCGCCACACGCGCGGCCTTTAATGACTTCATTAAATGCGCCAAACTAGTTTAGCGCAACTGGTTCCATTGGGTTCCCTCGGCCGGAGCCTGGACAACTTCCGATGATGACTATAAAATGATTCCTCGAGGGCATTCCTCAGTTACTTGCTGCCACTTCAAGTGGTCCGCTGGCTGTGTTGTGTGTTGTGTTGCTTGGACAAGGACCCAGGGACCACCTTGCCGGCCTGTCGAATCCTTTCCGCGCATAACTCAGCGAGGCGAGGCTCCTAAATCTCCTTGACAACATTTTACCAGATCCCTTTGGCTTAATGACTCCAACTGGATGATCGTTGTCGCTCGCGTAAAATGTAAATTTTTCAGTTAGCCGGATGATGAGTTGCGAGAGGGACCGCCAGGAACCATGAGGTTCTAGGATGTGATACACCGGGGAAAAAGTAGAGATTAGTTTGGGATTATTTAATACCTTACGCACCTTTTCCTTAATTTTTATTTAATTGATTAAATATTAATATATTTAAATTTATTTAAATTTTATTAATTACCTTATTAAAATCATATCCTTTCCCACCAGACGCTCCCGCTCTGTACTCCACAGAAGTCTGTGTCCATTTACCAGCACAGTCGTTACTCATTCTCAGGGCCGAGGACAACATGGAGTATGTGGCTGAGGATGGCCTGGGAATGGTATGGGTATGGAAAAAGGGATGGGGCATGGTCATGTGTTTCGGGATGCTGCTTGAAGGGGTTGCAGCCGCACTGGCTGGATAATTATGACGTTGCAACAATTCCAGCGTGGCAGCCAGAGCTTAGGAGACGTGTTCTGGGATTGCGATTGTGATTGCAAGTGTCTGGGTAAGTCTGGAGTGTGTGTGTGTGTGCCCCAAGTGACAGTGCAACATGATTGCTCTCGGGCTCGCCACATGCCACATTTATCATTCGTCGAAACGTTGAAAAATTAGTCATTCCTTTATTTTACACCCAAATGCCGAGAGCTCTTGGCGCAAACCAGTTGAGGAGAGGCCAAGACTATGCCAAGAAAAAAAAAATCCTTCTTGCACTTACCGAACTACAGTGGTTAGTGGCTAACTTGGAAAATGAGGAGTGGTTTTTAATGGGAGATTGGAATTTATTTTTAATAAAATATGGAAGAGGAAGCTTGAAGTTAGCAATAAAAAATAGTATTTAAATTTATTTCAATATTTGATGGTTATTCTTTAGCAATGAATTAAAAATAGTGTCTAAATATATGCTCCTGGTGATGTTAATAAAAACAATAGAAATTTGTATAAGGTTGAAGGTGACTTCTTCTGGTTTTTACACAGTTTTTCGTATTCCCCAAGCTATATACCATTTTATTCTAGAAATTCTAGGCTCATAACAAAATGTCCCTTTTACCATGTATTCCCTGTCCCCCGTTTGGTTGCAGCTTCTCAGGCTCGTGCAGCAACAACATGCAAATGACTCTTTTAATTTTTATGAATTTCTCTGATTACGAAAATTGCTTCTGGGCTTTGACTGGGCAGCACACCAGGCACAGAGCACAGAGCACACCATCAGCATCCTGAGTTGCACTCGAGACTGGAAGGAAGCGCCTGAGCATGATGCATCGCGCATCTTCATTAGTTGACGCTGCTCCAATGTCAACCAGGGCCAAGAGTAGGAACCAAACCGAACCGAACCGATCCTCCCTGTGCTTGGCCATCATCGTTTTAGGCCCAGTTTGGAATACCGCTGGCGGCGGGTCTTTCGGACCGTGTTTGCCTTTCCTGTCGCATGTTCATGTCTAGGCCAAGACCAAAGACCAGGCTGCAACTCTCGTTGGCTCATTGGTGTTCAGCTCGTGGGCTCGAATGGAAATTACAAACCAATAAATCATTGAGCTGCTGCTGCCGCTGCCGTTGCTGCTGCTGCTCTGCCCACATGGATGCGCCGCATCCTTCACCTGCTAAGTTCCACTCCTCACAGGCACCACTGTAATTAGTTGAAATTGTAATTCATGGCGCTGGATTAGATAAAAATCTGCTGCCAATTAGTAATGCACTTGGCCGTGAATAACTTCATACGACCAACGATGGCATCTAATATGCTTATGTCTCTATTGGCCCGATCTAGCCAAAGCCCTCGAGGTGTTTTTTGGTTCTTGGAATCGAAGAAAATATGCAGTGGCATGGTGAGTTGGTGTAAAGGAAAGTCTTTACTTTGGAGAGAGGCAGAGTCTTATATGAGATGGCGAGAAATATATTTTAGTCATGAATAAATATATTTTTCTAGATTTTTCAGCTTCATAAGAACCATATTTCCATCAAGCAAGCCATGTCTTAAAATTTATCTATAAATTTGTATATAAAAAACAAAACGTAGAGACGGCAATCACTTGAATTTTTTGCCATTTAATTTGGGGCTTTTCGGTTCAATTACTCAATACACTTTAAATGATTATCTGGCAATCTCTCAGCGTTTCGACTGCCAAGAACTTTATGAAGCCCTGGCGATCATATCTCTCTCTCTCGCTGCTGTGGCTGCTGCCAATTCTAAGACCCCGTTGCAATTGTCGTAGATCAGACCGGAGCAATTGACCCCTCACGACCACCACCAGCCACTGCTGCTGCTGCTACTCAGTGATTTAGCCTTGTCTCGACTTCGCGGAGACCAATTAGATCCTTTAAGATCCAATCAGCGGCAGTTTGCCGCCTGTCTCGGCCCCCGCGGCATCGCCGGCCATCGACGGGCAACTTGATTTCAATAAAAATCCATTTAATTCGACATTTTGTGGCCCGAAAAAAAAAGGCTAAAATAAGAGAGAAACACTTGGCGATTAACTCTCGGCCGGCTGACGGCTGCGTTCGTTTGAACTCCGTGCGGGTGTTCGGCGGGGTGTTCCCCTCCCCTCCCCGTTTTCTGGCCCAACCTTTTGGCCAACCCCTCGGCCCATATAAATCTCGGTTTGTAATTGCCACGATAAGCGGGGCCAGAGTCCGGCTGCGTTGCTTAAAACCGGTGGCCAAATAGCCAACGCTCTGATCCAGCTTCCAAATCCAATATGTGTACGTTGTATTTAGGTTTCTTTTTTGTATTTTTTGGCTTTTTTGGAGGAAGGAAGCTGGAGCGGTGGAGTAAACTACATAAATTTCGCGTGAAATGCATTTGCGGGCGATAAATTCGGCAACGGCCAGCTTGGACAGCGATAATCAACGCAATTGCAATCGATTTTGGCGTAATTTAGGTTTGGCTTAAGTGGCTCTGACTAACAAGCGGGCTCAAAGCTGTTCCGCACTGATTGAGCCAAGTTTGGGACACATTTTAACCAACTTGTGTCCAGCGGAAGCCAAAGGGTGTGCTTTAAGGAGAGGAAATCATAGGACAAGGTCTTTAATATTATTTTAATATTATTTTTAATGTTATTTTGTTTTTTTAATATTATATATAATGTTTTACTGTTGAGAAGAATTTCTGTGCTAGAGGTACAAAGATCACCAAATGCACAAGGGATTTCATTACCTCCAGAGTGCGCTTGAACGCGGCCTTGGGTGGCGGCGGTGGGACTATCTTGGGACCTGGCGGCGGTGGCATTACCTTGGGGCCTGGCGGTCTTCCTCGTGGACGCCTTGGTCCAAAGACAGGCAGCTTTTCTATACGGCCTGGCGGTCTTCCCCTGGGACGCGTGGGTCTAATGACCGGCTTAAGTTTTTTACGTCGGGACCTTCCAGCGAATGGAGGAGCAGTAGCTCCTCGGAGATTGGCAACGCTCCGGAGTTGATAGGTAGCAACGTTTCGGGTTTGAGTAGTAGCAACGCTCTCCGGAAAAGCTACAGTCACGCTCCCAGGTGGAGTAATGTTTCCTGAAGAACCTGATGCATCGCTACCGGCTTGAGGAGTAGGAACGCTTCCTGGTGAATCTGTAACTGCAGCCATACTCCCGGGTTGACAAGCACCAGCTTCGCGTTTTTGCTGAAGTCTTAGACTGCGCCTATCAGTCATGATTATCTAAAGAAAATATATACAAATATCTACATACATACTATAGTAATTACAGAAACTTACCTTCAGGTTTATTTAATTTAAATTAAATTATTTTTGAAAGCACTCCTCGAAACCTTTTCTACGAAGAGAGAACCATTTTTTTCCTTCTAAATGGAAAAATGAGGGAAAATTCCAAGGAAAAAGGCTTGAAGTGCTAAACACTCTAAAGGACTCACCTTCTTGATTGTTTATTAGAAGTTTCCTATTGAAACTTTCTGCTTTTATTCAGTTTTTCTTTAGTTTTTCGCATGCGTCGGTCAGAAGAAAATTTCTGTGCATGACAGTGACAAGAAATGTCATTAAGACTTACAATTTTAAGGCTGCCATCCTCATGCAATTTAGTGTTGGTCACCTTAAGCTTGTCACTTAAGTCTTAAAATATTATTATTTGTAGAATATTTTGTGACCTCAATAACATACATATATATAAAAACAAGCTCCTGGTAATCATAAACCCTGTCTTCCCCATCTTAAAACCCCCTTTGGAGACCGCTTTTCTTTTGTATTTTCTGTGTGGCCCAAAAAGCGGCGGCAGTTGGCCAACAATAGGAACAATTTAAATCAAACAGCGTTGAACGCAATGGAATTGTTAGCCGGTGGAAACTACCGTTAAGCTCACTTTCGCAGCGGGTTGCTGCGGCGGCACCAACCAGAAATTACTCATACGCAACGTGGCGGCCTCAAGCTGACCCCTGTGCGGCGGCCAGCCACTGTCTTGGAGGGGGGGAAGAGGGAAAGAGGGAAGACGGGGGGGGCTTGTTGCCGCCTCTGCTGACACTCGACCTCGCCCGTTTCACGCTGCCGTCGCTCGATTCCATCGAGCGCTGATTAATTACACCGCCCGCTGTGCGAATTCTTCAATAAAAATCATAATTTCATGTTTGCGGCCGCAGCCAGAAAATAAAGAAAAAAAAAAAATAAAGAAAAAAAAAAACAGGGAGAAGCCGAAAATAAATGATGATTATTGCCGCATTTCTGTAAGCCGCAGCTTATTAGCTGCACGAGCTCCATCCCGAAAATCCCCTCTTCGCGCATGCAAAGTGTATCGAATTTTTGATTGAAACTTTAAAATACTCGTTAGAGGAGGGTTTCCTCCTCGATGCGCGTGAGTTTATCTTTTGATTAGATTCGTTAGACTTTGTATTGGTCTTTTGTAGCGCTCAGAAATTGGTCAGCCGTTGTGCGGTTCGCTTTTTGTAATTCTCTTATTTTTTTTTTAGCCACGATGGAGTCATTATTCACAATTTAGTAACACTTGATTTGCGCTCCGGCGTTTTCTATAAATTTTCATAAATTGTTTCTATTTCGTTACCCTCCGCAATATGCTCGAAAAAACCGAACCAAGATTGCCTGATTGCACAAAGTGGCGGCTGGAGGGTAAATAACTCTAAAGTGACCCAGTTTTGCAGTTTAATTGTGCTGCTATATATGCTCTGCTGGCTTCTAAAGTTTTTCTAAATTTAAAACTAAGCTTAAACTTTAAAATAAACTAAGAGTAAAGAATTCAGATATTTTTGTAGCATTTTTTAAAGTCTCATTTAATTGAGCCTTCATTTGTTAAGCTTTATCATACGCCCCGTTGGCTGTCCCTGTCCGCTGGCTTAACTAATTAAGACACAGTCCCAAGGACCTACAAGAAAAATTCCAAAAAAATTCTCACAAACATATCTGAGAAAGCCTGACAGGCTGCCAAGTGTAAAATGTTAAGAAATATCCCAGGAAAATAAGAGCAACGGCATTAAGCAGGCCCCTGTGCCAGAGTGTGTTAAAATGAGGCCCAGCATGATGTATTCAAAAATCATTAACGGCCCTGATGCGGTGAAAGGAGTGCTTCCCGGTTTCCTCGGTCTCTCAGTTCCAGCCTCCCCTCATTCCAATCCCCAATTTGCAGCCCCAGACTGATCCACATATCGCGGCAAAGTGAAGCGAAAAATTGGTTTGACGTTGCGTCAAAATTTCACACTTTTGCGCCAGATAAAAACGCAAACAAAGTAAGAAAATAAAAAGAGAAGCGGACGCTTGGCATTCTCCAAATATTTGCCAGCCTGTGCGAGAAGGATCATTAAAATAAAGGAGTGCTAACCAGGGGCGGCAGGCTGAGAGGGGGTTGAATGGCCGAACAAGAGGAGTTAAATTAGCATACAAGTCGCGCTTTTGCCATAATTTGCATATAAAATTAGCGCAACACGTTGCAGCCAGCCTCCGGGTGACACATGAGGCACTGACTCCGCCGACTCGAGGCTCTCTGCCGCTCATTTGGCGACTTGCAGCTGCTGATTGGTTGTACACACTCAAATCGGGGAGCTGCTAATCCAAAAGGGCACACTGAGAAAAATAAATGGATATTTTAAGAGATTTAAATAGGAAAAAAAGGTTAAGATTATTATTTATTTATAATTTTAAACAGAAGCTTGAAAGGCAGTAAAGGAGTCATTTCCTAACACATAAATCATATATATTATTTAAAATAATTTTTATTTATTATATTAAAAATTGAACCATAAATTTCTCTCTCTGTATGCCGAGTGTCCGAAAGCGCTATGATAATTAAGCTGGAATCGTCTTGGAGAGATGGCTAGTAGTGCGAGGACAATGCCTGGATTTCTGGCACTTGTTGCCGCAATTTGCATGGGGATAACCCTCGTCCTCCGGCTCTCCTCCTCCCCTCAAAAGCGGCGGCGCCTTCACGGCAATTAGCAGTGAGTCCGGTTAAACTCTCCGTAGAGCCGTAGAGCGGGTATGCGAATGCGAATAAGCGACGCGGCTGCCTTATTAGTCACGGCTGCCTGCGCATCCGCATCCCCCTTCTGACAAATAGACGTCCATTAATAATATCTAGAAAAAGAGTGGAGCTACTCCCTTGGCTTGGGTCATTTTTGTGATATTTTTCATTCCCATTTGGTAGCTACATATATTTCTTGGCTGTTTCCCACCAAAAAGCTCAAGCGTGAAAATGTTAAAGGTTAATAATTACGCTGTGCCTAAGTGTGTGTGTGAAACAATCGATAAAAAAAAAAGTTTACAAATATTTGGGTTTGATTTTTGTTTGCATAATTGAGTCTTGGAAATGCTGATTGGAAAGGTAGAGAATTTACCTATAAAACAAGAAAGAAAGCTAACTTTGGCCAGCCAAAGTTTGTATACCCTTGCAGGTAACAATTAAAATATATCATAACAAAGCCAAAAATGCATTAATTTCGATTCGGAAAGCAGTTTTGTGTTAGTTTTTAATTATTTAAAAAAACTGCATACCAAATTTAAAATTTTAAGATATCAAAATTTTTGGCCATTTTTGCTAATTTTAATGATGTTACCCCTTATCAAATTTCGCAAAAATGGCCAAAAAATCGATTTCTTCCGGACATGTCTAGAAAAATTCGCATGTTAATGCTGATCAAGAATATATATGGTTTATGGGGTCGGAAATGATTCCTTGACTTAGAAAAATATTAATTTGTATTATAAAATCTGATTTATTATATTAAAAAACTTCTTGATTTTTTTAAAATTAAAAATATCATAACTCGGCCAAAAGATCATTAATTTTAAATCGGAAAACTGTTCTGTGCAAGATTTTCTACAGTTAATAAATCTGCATACTCCCTTTAAAAATTTTGAAAATTCAATTTTTTATCAAAATCAAAAATTTTAATGATGTAAAATTTCGCGAAAATGGCCAAAAAATCGATTTCTTCCTGGCATGTCTAGAAAGATTCCCCCGTTGATGCTGATCAAGAATATATATACTTTATAGGGTCGGAAAGGTCTCTTTCACTGCGTTGCAAACTTCTGACTGAAATTATAATACCCTGAAAGGAAATAATGAAATAAATAAAAAGCAAAACGAACTGTTTGACTGGCAGCCCATAAAAACCATAAATAAGTAAGCATTTAAATAAATATTTATTTACATATAATTGCATGTCAGACGGAGCGGCAAATTAATACGATTGCAGTTTATGACAAGCGATTAAAAGTTATAAATGGGATAGAGATTTTCTGAGGGATTTCGAGAGTGGTTTTTAGAGGGGTTTTAGAGGGGTTTCTTAGATTGGTTTGAGGGGTTTTCGTGGCTCTTTAAAGCCTCTGCTAAGTAGCACACACAGATTCAGATTCAGAGATAGCTAAAAACTTCCAAATACAGATAACACGGCGACAGCTACCGTTGAGACAGACGAGACACTCTGAAAGCCAGCTGCCATTTAAACCCAGCTCCCAGCCAATCCCAATCCCCATCTCATCTAGCTGTTCATTAGTCAGCCGCTAGGTGACAATCAGATAGGTCATGGGAGACCTTTACCGAAATGGGACAACCTGTAACATTCCCCGACTCGAGTCAAGTGGGTCGTTGCCTTATCGGAGAAAGTCCCAGTACCAATCCCCGTCTAAGGGTCACCCCACCTCACTTTGCTTGAGATGTCCCGCGGCGAGATAAACGCATGAATTACTCGTCCCCACAAAGAGCAGAGTGTCAATAAAATTGCGTAGATTATTGCATTCGAGCTCGTAAAATCGTTTACAATCGATGCTCTGAGGCTGGCGACTCCTCAATGGTCTTCTTGAACGGAACGGAACCATTCAACTGCCACTTTCTGTGTGCGTGATGGCCCAGGCCCCGGCGGCGATGTGCGGAATTCTCTATGAATTTATTAAATAAATGCATTAAACCATAAAAAAAAAGGAAGCCAAGAAGCAGAGCAAGCCAAAACAAGGCGAACAGTAAATACACTTTATGGTTGAAGATGTAATTATTTGTAATACTACCTTTAAAAGTCATTAAATTTGATTTTAAAAACAAACTGGAGTAAATATTTTGATTACTGTTATTTATTGTTAACTTGTAATACCTGAAAATATTAAAATGAGATGAAATGTTAAAGTTATAACAGCTAAACGGCATTTTAAAAATATTTTGATATTAATTTTCATAATTAAACTTTATAAAAAACCATACTTACCCCAAGAACTCCACCTAGATGTGTGCCTTTCTTCTTTTTTATTTATTTTTCCTAAAGAAACCCCCTCTCCTAGCCCCTGCTCAATGGGGGGCTACACGTAAAAGTGTCCCCATCGGATGGCAGCCTTCGTGTTGCGCCCTCAGCAACTGCAATATTATTGTTAATTTCGTCGTAAATTCGAAAGTCTTATGCTTATTGAATTTTCATGTTCGCCTCCCAGACTGGCCCCCCTTGTTTGCATGCAAATGATTTTAGTTATGATAAGACACTGTCAATAAAAGCAAATTCAGATCTGGACTCCGATAGGGATATCGATGCTGGCCAGTGCAAAATTAACTTTATTGCTATTTTATCAATTTGCTGGCAAACAATTTTCCCATTTGCCTGTGTGTTCTGTTGTCGTTGTTATTGGTAAATAATAACAGCAATCAAATGTTTATTACAAGCCGCCTTAATTGCAATTTTATTGTTTGTCCTCTCTCTCTAAGCTTTGGGGAAAGTTGTGCCTGCAATAATAATATTGTTGACTGCAGCTGTCATTTATCAGAATTAAATTAGTTCTGATTGCTGTGGGAAATTCTGTGTGTGTTCAAGGAGGAGCAAACCTAATGCCAGACAAGTTTGAATCGCATGCAAACAAAGGCTTAGAAAATTAATGCCATTAAAGGCGACATTTACTTGGGAAATATGTTAGATTTTCCTGCTATAAATGGTAAATAATTTGAGTGTAGGAAAAGAAAAGGCAGACTCAGGGAGTGGATAGAGATGCAGGTTGAGATACAGGTGGGTTTTATTAATAAATTCTTGTAGCCTTGGGCTAACTATGGTTGTTTAATGTATCTTTTAAGTTAGAATGTCAGTTAATTAATCAATACATGGCTTGGTTTTTGACTAGAAATATGTTTGTTTGGCTGCTGAATATATTTTCTATTTGGTTTTCTATAGAAATTACCATTTCCTGTCTATATAGTATAAACTCTAAGAATTAATACCCAAATATGGTTATCTCAACTCCTAAAATAGTTGAATATTTTTTAATTATCACAAAAGACCGCCAAAGTCCTTTTACGACTTCTCCTCTTTGTCTCCAAGAAACCTACTTTATTGATTAAAATACCTTTCGCCTTGTTTGTCCTGTAAATAAATAAAAAATCTCTGCCCATCTATGATTTATTCAAATATTTGTGCGTTTCATGTTGTTGCAGGGAAGTGCGACAATCGTTATCGTCGTCGATCGATGGCAAAAAGTATCGCCTTACAATAACAAACAACCACATTTTCTGCATGCAACACAAGGCGGGGATCCCCAAAGGCAAAAGGCAGAGAACAAAAAAATACAAGCAAATAACTCAATCCTTAACAGAAATGACAGAAACCTTATAAATACAAGAAAAATGCAACAAAGATCATCCGATCTCGCCCCGATCTGCGATCATCTGCGGTTACAGAACGCGACATGGGAATGCGGCTCCATGGCAAATTGGGAAAAGGAAAAGGTCCCCTAGAACAAGTTTCACTTACTTAGAAGTGCTGGAGTCTCCAGTGTTGGAGTTTGCATTGAAAACTTGAGAAATAACAGATTTAATTTGTCTAACAAACGCAGACAAACGGGCTGGACAGCCGTCATATTGAGATCTCATCAAAAGACCGCACAACGCGACTATAAAAAACAGGGATTGGGATCTGGATCGGGACTTCGACTGAGAACCCATTGAAATATTTTGACAGCGGGCTGGCAGGCGTTGAAGTTCGAGAGAAGTGTCTCAAGTGCCTTCGGAGTATTTCTCCCCCCGAAACTGACAGCTGGGCGATCTCAAAGTGTATCAAATCCCCAGGCCAAGACCACGTCCAAGTCTCAGATGAGAGCTGGTAGGCCTCTCCGATCGATGCAATGGCCTTATCACAGTGATAATGTGGGCTTGGTTCAACCTCAATTTGTTACACATCCGCCGCTCGAGATTCGTTTTTATTTTCTTAACATATTTTCCAGTCTCCACTTAAAAATCAAAATCATTTTTGGGAAAACGTGACGCTTGGCTCGAGTGTTTGTTTTAGGCTTTATCATTGATCTTAAGTAGGAAGGGGGTAGAGGGGGGCAAAAAGTTTATTGGAAGCAATTTTGAAAAGTCACTTGGAATTAACATAAAATTTGTTTCGGGTCTTGAAGGTTTTATGGTAATGGGTTATTAGGTTTATAAAGGGTCTGTGTTTAAGAATACTCTCTGAAGGTTTGCTAAAAATAATACAAATATTTTTAATTATAATTTATATAGTTGAAGATGTTAATTATTATTTAGAGACTTTAAATATTAAATATCTGTTACTACAACATAGTTTTCTCGAATTTACCCCATAAATACTTATAGTTTATGGCCACAGGAAACGCCTTAAATGGCATTCTAAATATAAATCTTAATTTTCTTTCTTATACACGTATGTGTGTGCACTGCTCTCGTAAATAATTCCAAGCACTTTCAATTTGTTATTACAACAAATTAATGTGGACATGCAAGTTGATTGCGAAAAATATCTGTCCAATTGGCATTAAAACCTACGCCTAAACAGCAGGCTCTCGCCCAGAAGAAGATTTCGCTTCCATTGTCAGGCATCATCAGGCGGCCCCCTATACCCTCTTCCAGATCTCCCAGGTATCCAGGAGGTATAGCCGTATCCAGATCTCCTGGTTGACAGCTGGCCAAATGCGAAACAGATCAAAGCAAATTATGTGCAACGCCTCTTAGCTGCTTAGCAGCGATGGAGCTCTTAGCCAGCGCTCATCCATAAAGCAAAGTATCTGGCGGATACGCGGATACTTGGTATCTTGCAGAACGCGCGTGCCCCATGAAATCGGACGATGGGCAATGGATTTTCATTTGGCGAGGCTGTGGCGCGCGCACAAAATATTTCATAAATCAACAGCGAACGACGACGACGACGGCGACCAGAGAATGATGGCTCGATTAAATGGATTTCAATGCCGACTGGTCCTAGCTCTCTGCGAGTCGGATTCTGTATCTGAATCGGAGAGTCTGAGTATCTGAGTATTTTGCATTTCCATTTCATCAACGGTCCCCATAAAGACTGAGACAGATACAGTGGGGGAAATATTATTAAAAATTAATCTAAGAGTTGGTGAGAAAGAAGAACAGAAGTTGGGACACTAACGCATATTTTAAAAAATATTTAGTAAAGTAAAGGAATACAAAAAAGTATACATTTCTACTTTAAAAGGGCTAAGATTTTATAAAAAAATTTAAGATAGTTTACAGAATTTTTGAAATATTTAAAACCATTTATAAATTATAGGAGAGAGTCTTTTCTTTATAATCTCTTTATAGATATTTTAATAAATTTTTATTTAAATATTTTGTAAGCCCCTTTAAATTCTCCAAAATCCCCTAAATCTATATTAAATAATATCTATATTTAAATTATTTTTTCCATAATTTTCAGTGCATTCTCATAACAAATTTGCGCGCTTTTATGGCCACAAATTGCCATGTCTTCAGCCAAGTGACAGTGCAATTATCGAGGGCCTAGACCAGGCTCCATGGGGCCATGGGGAGACGACACTTGGTAGGGTCTTTGCATCTCGCATCCCCCATTCCCCCACTCTCCATCTCAGCTGCAGATGACAGTTTTGAATGGCGGCCAGACGGGAGGCTACCAATTGATGAATTGTCTGTTTTTGGGTAAATATCCCCTGGCAACAGGCGCCAAAACCGAAGCACAGCTCCTAATTAATGGCTCACTGCCCCGCCTCTCTACCCGTCGACCTATGCAGATGCCACAGCCTCCTTTCACAAGAGATTTTCAGCATTTCGCCGCTTAACATTCTGGCAAACATCAATGCCGATCCGATGCAATCCGATGCGATTCCAGGGAAATTATCATACCAGAGACCGCAATTATGCGCTAGCCGGAATGCTCTCTACACATTCAATAAAAGCAGCAAACAGAAGCCGCTGGCAAATGTACATTTTGGCCAAAACAATGGCCTAGCACACAACTAAAAGATGCGGATACGGATGCGGACTTTGATTCTGGAAGAGCCGCGAGTGTGTGAGAGTGCCATTTGTCGGCAGACATTGCCAGCGAATTCGCATTTGTTTGGGGAGAATCGAATGCCGAAAATACAATTATGGCCCACGATCGCTACACAATCTATAAGAAACAGAGGAGAGAGTATCTAGGCGAGGTTAGAATGCTCTATAAAAAAAATTAAGAACTATAATTAATTAATTTTATTTCCAAGATAATTTCCAAGAGGAGTTTTATTTAAAAAATTAACTATATTTCTTGAGAATTTCTTTTGAAAATGTTAAGGTCCTATGTCTTACCTCTCTCTCTAATCTTGTTACCCCCTTAAAGCCATTTTGGCCACCATTATGGCCAAAAGCAGAGACAATGCCACAATAAAAAGAAAGCGTTTCAAGGAGAGCAACAAACGCTGATCGCTGGCTGTAATCGGCATTCCGGCACTGAAGAGCTGGTGCTGCTTGTGGCTCATTCTAATGCAAACACGCTGGCCAAAAAAATATATACAGAAACACCTTTTGGCCGAGAGCCGCTCTTGGCGGCCAATTGATGGTTATTGCCAATTTGTATGCGGCAGGGGAACCTGGCTCTGGCCAGTGCCAACGCCAGCATATCATTTTCAAACGTAGGAAGTTGGCCACAACAAGAACAGATGCTGGCGATAATGGCGATAATAATTGTCTTTATCTTTTTGGCTCAAAAGACGGCCAGCAGCAGCGGGTCCGTTCCGTTCCGTTTGCTGCCATGGAACTGAATTTGTTTTGGCCATTGGAGTGCCACACTTTCCCAGCGCTTGACCCGCACAATGGGCACAAGCTAACCATTTTGGCTACAAAAAGCCGCCTTAACGACCACTTCAATGGTGTCCAGTTTGCATTAATTTTGTGTGAAAAGCGTGTGGCCATAAAGTTTCCAAAAATATGTGTTGAAAAACAGAAACAGAAATTCAGTTATTTGCATATCAAGTGAATGGGGCCAGTGGCTGGGCCAGGGCCCTCGGGCAGACAAAGGCCACATCAACGGGCCTTAGCAAATAGAGCCATAAAAATTGATAAATGCTCTAGATTTTCGGGGTGAGAGAAGTTCCCTAAGCGCTCACCACTTTTCTGGAATTTAAATTGATCGCATTAGTTGCGGGGGAAATAATCATAAAAACCAAGTTTACAAGTTTAATTTGTTGGAAGTGGTTAGAACCATTCTTTCGGGAAGCGTTTATTTTGAATCAAGCCGGGAGAGCTGTTAGGGGAACTTGAGGTTTTAAAGATGCACAGAAAAAATAATTAATATTCTGAATAAATTAGGGATTTAAAGTTACACAGAGAATAATTAAGCTTTTAAATTACATAGAAAATATTTATGATTCTAAATACATATAAATTTAAAGAGGAGGAAATATTCGATTATTTTTTAAATATTATTTCGAGGGCGTAATGACCTTTAGCAAATTTTTAAAATTCTTAAAAGAACCTTCTAGTCAGTCTTGTTTTATTATGATTTTTTTCCATAGTGCTACTTAGTCTAAAAGGTTGGAACTTCTTAGTTTCTATTGTTATAAAACCTACACAACTCTCTCATTTTTTCCTCCAGTGCATTTTGTAAGAACTCTTATAATTAAATGAAGATTTAACCCTGTTTATGGTGCAACCGCCCCCCCCTTTTCAGCTCCCACTTAACCCCTCCTGTCGGATGCTCAAACAGTTATGACGTCTATGTCAAAGTCAAACTACTTTACAATATTTGTTACTCGGCTGATGATGAAGTCGCCGCCGCGTCACTCACAGATACTCTTGCACACAGCCGAGACAGCTACTCATACTCGTACATTTTATGTCTTTTTTAATTGAAAACTTAAATTTGAAGCGACATGGAAAGGCTTTTATCTGCGCCGTAGTCAATGTTACGGCAGCAGCAGCGCTAGCTCCCTATTCCCTACCAGCTCGCAGAGATCCCACTCCCAGTCCATTCCATCACGGTAGCTGCAGCTCCTGAGTCGGCGGAGTCGTCGGAGTCTCGGAGTCTATGAGTCCCGGCTACTGGCAGCTTGTCAGCGTCGCAGCTCGAAATGATGTTGATGATAAATAAAGTAACGAGTTGGCATTAAAATGATGACAGGCTTTCGAGGGCCTCCGACAATGACAGCCGCGTTGGCGCTTATTAATAATTAGGTTGACTCTTCGGGAGCAATTAACATGTGCGCCAGTTGCCGGGTGTCTGTGGTAATTAGAAAACTTTCCAACTGCTCAAAATGCTATCTACAAATTAGACTTGTGCAGGATGCACCGAAAGAAAATGCAATTAATGTGAATGGGTAAAAGCTGGTTTTTAAAAAATAATTTAAATATTTCTTGTGAAGCTAAAATATTAAAGAAAATTGAATAGTGGTAAGGTTATAGATGTTATAATCATGAAATTCAAGTCAAGAAATAAAAGTTTCTCAAGACTAAAAAGGTAATTAGTATATAAAAAATGATGTAAATATTTTAAAAAATATTTAAACCTATATTTTAGTAATTTTCTTATGGTTTAATTCCCCCTCCCTCCCTCAGACAAAAATAATTATCATTTGTGGACCATAAAACCCATAAAACTACCCCCAAAAATTCATATTCATCTTTGTAAATGGCAGCCAAGTGCTGCTCATCTGGACTACTTGCTTGTAATTACCCAATCGCTGGTTTTACTTCCACTGGCTCTCAGTTTTTGGCACAATCTTGACCACCTCATAAATTGATGGACAGACTGTCGGTGAATTTGAAAGAAAACAAAAAGCTAAAACAACAAAAAAGAAACCCAAGTAAAATTGCACGTTACCTGGATCTCCGCACTCATTGAAAACAAGTTCATTTAGACCACAATTCCGATCCGGGCTCATTTCAATAAAGTGTTTTTTTCCTCACTCTTGGCCATAACCATTACCGGAAGGCGATTCCTTTCTTACCTGCCTGCGTTTCTCGATCATTTTACTCTTTTTTTTTGTGTGGCTTCCTTTGGTGAGAGCTTGTTACTGAAATTATCAGGCAGCGAACTGGGAACTGGGTTTTATTGAAATGTTTCACGGCGAATTCTTGGCCGAAAGGAAGGGAAATCACTCTACAGAATATAAGAATATATAGGTGCAAATCGAAGGAAGGATATGGCAGTGCTTAGAGCACATCTGAATTATGTGCTAAGCACTTCCTGTCTGAAGTAGAAGGCGAGGTTCTAGATGAGTTGGTAAATGAAATCGATCAGGAAAGGCACTAGAAGTTATTATAGGGTATGCAAGTGTCTATTTATTGAGGGAATTAAGATTCCTAACCACATTTTTGAATGGTGATTCATATCTGTGATTAAACCCACCTTAAATCATAGTTAAGAATCCTTGCCCACATTTCCCTTATTTTTTCGTAGCAGCTGTTCGTTTCCTTAAACGTCCAGGACCAGTCACTGTCTGGGGCATCAAAAGTTGTCAAATATCAGTTATCAGCAGGCGGAGTAACATGCTGCAAACACTGAGAACACTGAGAACGGAGTACACAGAGAACACAGAGGCCCTGGTCACATATTGATGTTCCCCCGAAGGGAGGACCAGCCCAGGAACCAACCAAGTGACTGACTGACAGTTGACAGTTCAGCGAGGGACAGCCGAGGGAACTCGGACTGGGAAATGGGACTCGGATGGGTTGGGACCCCGCCAGGCTGTCTGCCGAGGCAGCAATGTGGCCGTTGTGACCGTTGCCACATAAAGATAAACGGCCAGCGATTGACAATTAAAGCAAAACAAAGTGTGGCACCTTATCACCGACGAGCTGCCAATGAAAATGGGAGACGCCTTGCCAGATGATTGAGAAGGGACAGAGGGGGAGTCTTATCAGCAATTTTCGATTGACTTGTGGGTTTTTGATTGAAACGAAAATAAAAGAAAAGGGGAATTCCATTACTATCTACAATATGTTTTTGAAAACTGTGTTTCATTTTCTTATTTTTCAGATATTTCTAAGCTCCCAAAAAAATATATAAAATATTTTTAGAAACTGAAGAATGTTTAAAAACTATTTAAAAAATATCTCAGATATGTGTAAGCCCCCAAAAATATATGTTACTAAAGAATCTTTAATAATTCTTTTTTTTTTAATCTTAGAAATTTGTAGATCCCTAAAAAATATTCTAAATATTTTTAAAAACTGAAGAAGCTTCAAAAATTATTTAAGAGCATTCCCCATTCGTTTTGGCCTTCCTAGCTTGAAAATTTACGATGCCCTGGCCAAACATTCATTAGAGGCTTCCTATGTTTGGGTGGCTTGCCGCATTCCTGGCCTCGGACATGGCCACAACTCACACGGTGCCATCTAGCAGCCCGTGGCTTCCACCACCACTCATCCTCCAGAGTCCATCTGCCAAGGCAAGCTCCAAACTTGCGGCTCCTAGCAGGTATTCATTTCAACGCTGGCCGAGCTCGTAAAACTGTCAAAATGCACCGGCCGCGGCTACCGGACGATGGCGACGGCCATGAGAGTTCCATGAGAGTCGCAGTCGTCGCGGCTTGTAAATGCAATCTACGCCACACATGCAACAATTAGCAAAACAAACGCGATATCATAAAATAATATTAATTTGTAAAACAATCGCCGGCGTAAACAACAACGACAACCGATGGGGAGACTATGGGAGACTGCGACCGGGACTCTGCAACTGGCTGCAATCCTCCACGTCGCCGGAGCCGGTGGCACCCCACAATTATAAGACGCCGTTGCGCATGCGTAATAAGCACTTTTCCGTCTGACAACACAATAAAATGTCATGATATGCCCCACGCTCGGTGGGGACTCCAGATAGGCCAGGATAGGCAAGCACCCAGAAAAATAATTTCTGTAGAAAATTGTCTTTAAATTACAGAAAATCAAGCAAGTGCTTTAAAAATATAAAGATAATTGTTATTAAAAAGAACACTGACTACGCGCTGTGGAAGCTTGCGGGCAAGAACAAGCGACAAGCTACCCCTAAGTTCCCTGTCAAAAAAGCTGACGGAAACTGGGCGAGGACACCTTTGGACCGAGCAGAAGCCTTCGCGGAAAGTCTCGAGGAACGCTTTACCCCGTTTGCCACATCCTCAAAGGACAGGACGGAAAAGGTCCGAGCATCTCTGGAGACACCACACCAAATGTCGCCTCCCATCGCACCGATCCTGCTCACGGAAGTGCAGGCCAGGATCAGGAAGCTGAAGAACCGGAAGTCGCCAGGAGCGGATGGCATTTCCAGTAGAGTTGCTAAACTCCTTCCGGTCAAGGCACTTCTCTTTCTGGTCCTAGTCTACAATGCCGCACTGCGACTTGGGCACTTCCCGGCCTCATGGAAGAACGCAAACGTGGTGATGCTGCACAAGAAGGGGAAGCCCTGCAACGATGTGGCTAGTTACAGGCCAATCAGTCTCCTTCCCACGTTCGCTAAGGTGTTTGAGAGGTGTCTTCTGGATAGGATGCTGCGATTACCCCAGATCATTGAGGCAATACCGAAGCATCAATTCGGTTTCCTCAAAGGCCATGGCACTCCAGAACAGCTCCACCGAGTTGTTGACTTCATTGTCGAGGGGTTCCAGAGGAAGCAGTATGTTGTGGCTGCTTTCCTGGACATCCAGCAGGCCTTTGACAGGGTCTGGCATGAAGGACTCCTGTCCAAAATCAAGAAACTCCTGCCACCACAGCTATATGAGGTTATCTGTAGCTACCTCATGGATAGGAGCTTTCAAGTGGTCCAGGACGGAGTGGCCTCTACCACCAGGAGGATTCGAGCTGGAGTCCCACAAGGAAGCGTGCTGGGGCCCACGCTTTACAACCTCTTCGCCCACGACGCGCCGCTGCACCTAAGCTCAACGAGCACGTGTGCTGCCACGTACGCGGATGACACCGCAATACTGGCCAGGTCAAGCTGCATCTACAGTGCGACGGACAAACTCCAGTTGCTTCTAAAGAAGTATGAAAACTGGGCTTGTAGATG